>UNPT01000633.1:0-20078 GCA_900536445.1 Hymenoscyphus occultus
AAGAGCGAACAACTAAGTAAGGAGAGAAGAGAGTTCCAGAGGAACAGGAGCTTATATACATAATGCCAGCGGCACGCACGTGCCGTGCTACACGTGATCTGACCCTAGTTCCTCCAACTCCGTGACACCTTTTAGGTAATAGAAGTTAAACTTTTAAGATTCGACCTAATCTAAGGTCCTTTTGAATACCTTCTTCTATAGCTCCTTGATTAAGTCTCGCCGATTTGTAATTCGCGGATATTAGTTGTTTCTCGTCTCCTTTGTATCTAACTAGAGTACTAAACTAAAGAATTAATAAAAGGTGAAATCTTAGAGGTCCTGGATATAGAGCTAATAACTCCTTCTATGCTTTGAATCTGAAGGGTAACGGCGAATTAGATAGTGGTTCGGCCTATCTATTATAACATTGAAATGAAGGAGAAGTATTAGGACGTGCAGGTGTAGGACAGCAAGGGTAACTTTGTATGAATATTTAGAGTAATTCCCCTAATTATACATTAGCTACCCCCTCTCCTACACCAAACCTTTATTCTATTTTAGGCTTATCCGCTGCCTTATCCTTCTTCTCATTGCTTAAGGACCCACCGCTTGTGCCCGAACCGTTGACTTTGTATTCCTTAATCGAGTGATTCCTACTACATCTCATACACGCATAACGGCGTTTACACTAGGCCGCGGTGTAAGAGAAATTGTTAAAGTTCCGACAAAGTGCTGTAATGTCGTTTAGCTCTTTCTCAAACCTATGCTTCTCTACTCTTCCTCCGCGTCCACTCGAACCCATTCCGCTACTAGATTGACTAGGCGTCTTTACAACCGCGCGATAGTACTATAGAATCTATCTCTTAGGAAGAATCCACTTATCATGGTCGTACAAGTTGTTTTAGAACTTACGTTCTTTGTAGAATTGAATTACTATTAGGAGGATTCCTTTTAACCAATTATATATCTTCGTCAATCTTAACACTTCGTTATAGAATATGTTATAAGCTCTGTTCAACAGCGGGTATTTGTCTCTAAAGAAGACGTTGATAATCGACATGTACTGCCTAAAACCTTCGCTCCAAATTATGTAGGTGTTTCTGTAATCCTTTAATTTTCCTTTGACCTTTATACTCTTCATCTTTCCATTATCGAATACTATATCGTAATCTCTCTTGTCGTCGTCAAAATCCGCCGTAAATGTCAATTTGCAGACGTTGATTAGGTCGAACTTTTCTAGAACAATATCCACCACATACTTACGGTTGATCCCTTAGAATTGTAGCAAGAGCTTCTTTTGCTCGTCTAATAACTTACCTTCATCATCATCATCTGCCACCTAAGTTCCGCCTGCTCCTTGTACCTAGACCGGTCCTACCGCAGCACCTCCTGGGTTATTTCTCATCGCCGCAATTCGAGCTTGCGATTCCTCCCTCAACAACATCAATTTGAGGTTGTGCTCTTCCACCCGAAATCGATCCTCCAACGACATATTACCTTGTAACACCTCTTGAATTACCGGCAATTGCCTGTTCTGATGTTGTTGTTGTGGTAGTGGAAGTGGGCCACCTGAACCCGTACCCGTTTGTTGTGGAGTTGTTATCTTGTCGAATTAATTCGAATTGCACTTGAATGAGAGTGATATACTAAATCTGACGAAAGGACCAGCCTTTTAAATAAGAAAACTGCTCCTGAGAGCGTGCAACAACAATCCTACAATTAGTGGATTTGTTGTTAGTGTTGTGGACAAGTGATCTAAGAGATCAAACGATATATGCAAGCTTGCTTAGTCACCCTCAATACGCAAAACACATCCTATAACGATGTGAACGCATTCTCTTCTTTTTGCTCATTCACCTTCATTGGCACCCTTATTTTCGTCCTCGCTCTTTATTATTCGGCATACAATGTCTTTTTTCAATCGCGCCCGCCAAATCTGATTGCCCCATGCCCTGAAACGAAGACATCTTCTTGTAATAGCTATTTTCCTCTTTTCACCGCAGTAGACCTAACTATCAGTGGGCTCATTGAGCGAGATGACAAGAAGCTCACGAAGTTGATCTAGTTTTCTACTTCTTGTCATTGAAACCTGTTTCTCAGCGTAACTCATTCGCTGTTTGTCCCCACTCGTTCTATTTTTCAGATAGCTATTCTCCAGACTTCACTGACCGGCATAACCAAGAAGGTCTTTCAAGGAGGGACCAAAGAAGTTTTCTTCAACCTTCCCAATGTCTCCTCATCCTGCTCCTGTCCATCCCACCCCATACCCGGCCATCCGTGAGGCAGCACCGCCGAAGGCGGAAAAGCCCATCGTTCTCCGCATTTATCCTCACTCTTGCACTCTAAGTTACAGAGCCCAAAGACATTACAATAACACTCCTTTGCATTCGGACAATGGACTGCTGGCTTTTGAAATATTATATGCCATGAATACTCGAATATACGACCGCTGATCCCATCTTCGAGTGGGGTATCTAGAAGCCATTGCCGCCAGCGGATGTAATCCTCTAGCGGGCGTGAGAGAATCTTTGACCGCGTAAGGGCGAATTGGCCACAGCATGCTACTCCAACTACCGAGGGGAGAGTAGAGTTCGGGAAGAGTTCTTGGAAGGCTTGTGTGTAAGCTAGTTGTGCTGTAGCAAGTTAATTTATGCCTTTCTCGTTGAGGTAGTATTGCTTACTGGTATGAGAAACTTGTTCATGTAAGCTGACGTGTTCTGGGTCAAGATTTAATTCGGATGGGCATCCTAGTGTCCAGACGCAGCGAAGATTGACGTAGCCTTCGGATTGAACGTAGGGGATTTGTAGTTTTTGGATGACAGAGACACCATCTAGATTGGTATGAGCAAGTCTTCAAACCGAGTTTCATATACTTTGAGTTGACAGATAATCACTGACCGTAAAGAGGATCATCATTATGCCATTGGTATCTTTGGCTATGCATGAATAACACGATATCAGGGAGGTCGGTGTAGGTATTGATTATATATGTAAGGTATACCATTGCCTCACGGCCTTTGTTTTTGGGAACCGCGAAGTAAATTGATTCAGAGTCCACGAAAAATCTGTTTACCTGCCAATCTGGAAGATAGGTATGAATCCATGATGTGTCGTCCCTTTCAATACTCGCGACAACCAGTGCCTTTGGAATGGGCGGTCTTATGGGAATCAAATCGGCTGGCACACCCAAATCTACCAGAGGAGGGGTTGGGAGTAGTGCAGTAGAATACATTCCAATCGCCACCAACCCGGTAAGTGCAATAATACCGGGTCGAAAGCGAGGACACATCAACCGTGGGAATGGAGACATGGCAGTTTTGTTCATAGTACGCACACAAAAGGAGATACTGACGCAAGAAAGGGCTTCGTTAGTTACGAAAATTTCTACGGACCATACACATACCAACAGCACTAACTGTTGGGGCATTGTCACTGAAATTGGTGATGTTTCCGTGTAGAGTAGGGGGTAAGATGATGATACAACCCTGTATAAATCCCGTATAAATCCCGAGAGTCTGTGCAGCGCTTACAGTATCCCATGGGGTCTACCACCACTTATGCCACCTGAAAATCTCGTTATGGGGCGCTACGTGCTGGGCGAGGGTAGCATTGCGGCTGCGTCAATTTTTGCATTGACGGCATTCAATTTATTTTGCGTCGTAATTGTAGGATTTGCAGCTGTGTTTGCTTGGTAGTATTTTTAAAAGTTACCTGGTACTTCCGGAAGGCGACTGAATCGGTACAGGAAATCTGTCTAGTCCTTTTAGAAGGTCTCATTTTATGCACTTGAGGTTTTTGTCACATTTTTAATGACTTTGCCCCTTGACGATCACGAGTGGCTCAAAGTAGCTAGTACCAACTCGCTTATCATCAACAAAGCCAACAAGAATCTTGGAAATGGAACCCACAGTAGTGTCTGGAAAAGGGTACGATGTTGGTTGAATGTTGGGAAGTCCGTACTTTTTTAGATAGGGAGGTCTTTGATTGTGTTAGACACTCGATTCGAATACTACTCTTCTCTGCTGTTGTGTTTCTTCACTCGGGTATTCACGATGAGGCTCTATTGTGGTCAGAGCCTGGTTACTTTTCTATTCACAAGTTTGTATCTCCTGATATCTTTGAGTTGTCATCCCTATCAGAATGGTATTGGACGAGTCCTTTCTCTCGATTTCTTTGAGAGGATCCCTCGAAGTCTTGACTCATCTTCGCTGTCAAAAAGGGACGTATGTGCAGACGCACTTCCTGGGACGAAAACATCAATTTGCACTCCAGGCAACACACTTTGTTGTGAGTGATATCGTTTCCCCTCAAATACTTAATGTTGATTGATGCAGGTGTTCCAGCAGACTCCAACATCGCTTTTTCCAATATCGCTTTTCCAGTATGCCAACAAATATTCGGGCAGGGTTTCTGTTGTACCTCAAACGATTCTTGCTATATTGACACAGTTTCTGACTGTTCTGAAGCGAATTCAGTCTCTTGCCGTGAGTGAAGAATGAAAATCATGTCCAGAGGTCGCCTACAACTTTGCAAGTCTAATTAGTGATGATTCAATAGCTATGCTAGATGCCTCTAGTTCTGAAGCATGCTGTCCGCCATTCACAACATGTCCAACTAACTTCAATCAATCCGCTGCCATGGTTAGATGCAATATTGAGCCACCAAGTAATCCAAGCTCAAAGACGATCGCTTTATCCACTTCCACTATTGTCATCTCAACAGAATCTTCCAGCTTAATTAGCTCCACTCCCACGGCATCTTCATCCTCCACTTCTGTCCAACCTTCCTCCGTATCCATCACAGTCACACCTTCGGGTTCAGGTAGCCTACCAAATACAACACCAAGTAGCACACCCGAACAGCCTGTCCTCGCCAAATCGATAGCGACAGGCGCAATCGCTGGTATCGTGATTGGCGTTGTAGTCTTCTTGGGTACCTCTGTCGCAGCGGGGATTTGGCTCTACCGGAGAGGAAAGGCTCGTGGAAAAGGAGAAGATGTAGGTCAGCAAAATATGGTACAACATGAACTTCCAACAGCCGAAGCGGAAGTTTTTCAACCGGCAGTAGGTGAGCAGCAGAAGTACGAGCTCTACCAGGCCCCACCGGTTTCTCATGAGCTGCCTGGACAACCTGTTGCGCATGTTACTGGACATGAGCTTCCTGTTCCTGGACAGTACGGATATGGACATGGGAGTCGCTAGGTTTTGACAGATAAAATATATGGAATTTAAATAGTATAGGTTGAATTCTTGTTTTAAAGCTAAATAGAAAATTAGCTAGTTACTACCAGATTCTAATTTATAATATTCTAAATCTACTTACCGTGGCTTCAAGTGTGGATAATAAGGCACCGATTCTGACACAGATCACCACAGCAAAACATCAGTCCACACCCACACACGCCCATATTTCAGTAAGATACACTTTGATGAACGATAATGAAAAACTGTAAATTTGTTTGAACCAGAAGATAAAATAGTATATCATAAGTTGGTGTTACTACAGTAGGAGGGGTGAAAACGTTACCCGGTCCTAAGCAGGACATAAACCAGCGATGCGTGATTAAAGGATAAAGTTAAGCCGCCCTTTGTATTTTTTGACAGAGAATATTCGTGCCTCAAATTCGATTGCAGCCCCGCAAATCACGACGGCTCGAGCCCGGGGAATGCAATCTTTCCTGTCGCTACCTTTAAAGGTCTGTTTGTCTCTTCGAAGATGTGCTTGATTAGCTTAATGATTAAGAGATCCGTATGTAAAGACATGAAGCATCAGTAATTTCTGGCTATTGATTGCATCGATCGTAAATGCTATCGCGATAGCATTCAAAAATGAGCAGAAAGTTAGGGGAAGAACTTACTCTTTGCGCCAACGATTGAAATGACTGCTGGTAAGATCTCCTCACGCTGTGTGACTCGAGATTCATAGGTGTATTGTCCGACTGTGCAATCGAATGAGTATGTACGTGCTTTATAGAAGTAAAAGGGGGAGAGTGGTCTGTCTGACTTAGAAATGCAATTTGAGGGAGCCTTTCTAGGGCAGCGAACGAGATAGATCCGAACCCAAAGCCCTGAAGCCTTCTGCCCGTATCTTCAGCGGATCTGAACATTTTCGTTAGCCATGTGAAAAATTCGGTCTGGAATTCTGAAATGAGGAGTTGGAAAGATATAACAGGGAGTTTCAATTACCTGCGGTAAGTGTCGCGATACGAAGACCACGGGGCACCAATTGGAAGCAGCATAATAGTATTATTTCCAAAGACACTGCTACTCAAGAAATCATTAAAGACATCCTTCCTTTCAAGAGCTTCGTCGTAAGATTCCTCCGAGATTTGCGAGCCGAGGTTCCTTTCCCAAATATTAGCGTTACTGTGCAGCAAACAGAAGAGCACCTAAAGATTCTTACGACTTGAACCGGATCATGGGATTCACGTACGGACAATGTCCATTCGCGGCTTCATATTCATCCCGGAACTTGGCGTTGTTATGGTAGCAATCATAGAGCTGGATAGTGGAAAGTGTCTATAGCAGCATGAGCTTCCGATTTTGTCTCCCTTTCAATCTAGCTACCCACAGTACTCAGGTAATCTTCTAATGGTACATGGGATGACGGGAGATTTGCAGAAGTCCAATCACTTTCTATGTCAAAGTCAATACGTTTAGTGCCGAGAACCGTTTCGAGATCTTGAACGAATTTCTCCACATTAGACGAGAGATACTTTGTTTGGTATGGTTTCCAAAAGCTTGATGGAAACAATATCCTTTTTGGGAGCTGAAGCGGATGATCAGTAATATTAACGCTTATTCGAAAGAGTAACAGACGTGAAATTTGTGTTGCGTGGTGCCATCGAACCAGGTTTCTCCCAACCTATAAAAAGTATCGACACTTCTTGAAAAGTGGCCCACTGTATCGAAATGTCTGGAAATGGAGTTATTTAAAAAACGGAATCTTCGTATGAGCCAAGGGCAATATACTGAGAAAGGCGAAGTACGCCTGAATTGTCCAGCATGTTGTGTTGGCCGAGGGCCAAAAATACCCTGTGCTGCAGCCGGCCAGAGAATACTACCGAAAGCTAAGTAATATTTTTAGGAATGGCGAAACGAATTTGAGGTAGCAAGATTGGCTTACTGTCTGTTCCGAGGGTTGAATCTAACCAGTCATACGATGCTAGCCCCGCAGCACTGCCAACACTACTCATCGAGGTATCCTGATAACCGTCACTACGAGGATTGAAAGAGCATTGGTAGTCTACCCAGTCCATAGAGCCCTCTCCTGACGCAAATTGTGTTGTTTTTGGCTTACCAACTATTATAGCTCTATGATCGATAAGCTTTTGAACGGAAAATGCCGACTCTTCAGGAGGAGGATAGAGATACAAGAAGTCGCGAACCGAGCAACCAGTACGGACGCCTTTAAGGTCATAAATCTCCTTGATAGCAAGGCGGAGACCTGATAATGGTTTCTCTATAGAAGGTTGATCGTAGTAAAGTCTTGAGGGAACTGGTATCAAGCTGGATTAGAAAGCTTCGTACCTGTATTGCCGAGTCAGATCCTAAATTTACTATCATGCCACTTCAATCACGTACCTGTCAACTTCGCTCGATTTCTGTATCACTGGTTGAATGAAGGCACCGTTTGGGTCAGGATACAGCCTCCACACTTTGAAGATGTGACCCAGATGCCATATATAAGGCCCTGAATAAGCTTTGGTTGTGAAATGAACAGACTCGAACCATGACATGCCCAAAGATTTTAGATAAAGTTCAGCGTCAGGCGTGATGTTCACTTTTCCGGCGTCACAATTGAACAGAATAACAGTAGTAAATCCTAGGTTGAAGACATCGTCTTCCGTATCCATTCGGCTCAACTTCAACTTGAGCCAGGCTCCATCAATCAATAGACGCTCCGCATGGATAATTGTTGCTGGAATGAAAGAGTCGCTTGCATGGCGGCTCGTGATGAGACTACTCGCACCTTTGAGCGGCTGCTCATCCACCAAATAAAGAACTTCATTGATGGCGATTTGAGTTATTGCTTCAAAGACAGGGCTATGCGTACCCGTTACGATTAAATTTGCAGGGTTTGGGGGCTGTAGAGGAAGGAGCGTAGAAATGATAAGATTTCCTATTTCCAGGTGCGTTAGGAATAACGAAAAGCGACACCTGGAGACGGTGATGATACTGATAGTAGGACACGTGCAACGAGCTGTTGGCGTTCCCTGTAGGACATTCGACCACTGTAGTACTAACTACCTCCCCGCAAAACGGGGACCTCTGTACAATTGTCTTCTATAGGTAGTATATATAGTATATACCCCGAGTCAATGTTATACAGACATTAGTGAGTTGTATTCGCTGCGGTCAAATAAAATAAAATTAGATTTATAACTACAAAAAAGCGTTCTTTAAAACCATTGAACCCCTTTGAATTATATAGAAGAAATGAGAAAGGTTGCTTGCAAACTGCTTGGCTATACTCGATTTAATTCCACTGACTGTATATCATTTCACAGTCAAGTTAAATAGCAAAAAAGAGCACAAGGTTTAAATTGTAACCCCCCAAGCTCTATCAAACCTTTGACCCTCCGGTTCTACTCCTACCAACAAATGACTAAGTCTCCGGCTCCCAAGTACAACACAGGTCATAGTCAACTTTGGTATCTCTCAAAATCACTGTGGACACAGCTTCGTCCTCGTACTCCGGCCCATCTTCTGGTTGTTGATTATTGCACTGTTTGCCACAAAGGTGTTGGTTTCCCATATGCACAACTATCCCACGAGGGCAGATGTATGACTTCCTCGTGGTGGAGATTGGTGGAGAAAATATCATCTCACCATCAGTCGTTAATCTCTCAACCAAAAAATCCGATGTAGCGTTATGACCGTAGCGTCTTACGGCTTCCAAGGTCACCCTAACAGCTTCCAGATATTTCTTTTTCTCGATCCACTTTACTAACCGATCGATTTGGAGGTATTTAGCTTCGACAAGAAGGCTGTTGTAAAGAGTATAGTCGTGACCCCGAATATTGTCATAGAAGACGGGAAGGACACGTCGACGAAGGTATTGAAGTATATGGGTGAATATAACTGGGTCTCCGTCGTAAAAATAGGAACCGTCTTCTTGGATGACGTTCTCCTCCCACCGAGAAAAGGTAGCGCGGAAGTACAAGCTCTCATCTGTGAGGGTTTCGAGAAATGTGAGGAAGCGTTCCTGGCCGACTTGAATGGTGACACGACCATATGGATCGACTCCTTTAGGTACTGTTTCCGACTCCATCGAATCGTGCTTTCCTTCTTGATTAGAAAGTCTATAGCTTGTCAGCTTACGATAGTGCAAAGCAATATAGCTGGGTTCTTACCTAGCTTTTGTGAATTTCCATCAAATTCCGGGGCGATAGGTGGAAATCCATCTCTTGTTTGTCGACCAAGTACTAGGGTCATTAGCGCCACTTACGTCATTCCACTAAACCTTAATCTATAATACTACTATTATATAATACTAGTATTCTATAATAACTTGAATAAGAATAGATATTAAATATTGATGAAATGATTACAATAATAATCAAATTCTTTATTAAAATAGTAATACTTAAAATATTTATTACATAAATAAGGGTCTATTTATCTTATAAGTTAAAGATTAACGCAGTTTTTTACTCACGAATTAGGTCCGAATTGTGTTTCTGATTTGCGAAAAGCCCGACCCAGAGTTTGATGGGGCTTCGGGCTGTAGTATCTTACGCTGCAAGACATTTCCATTTCCTCCACCGGTACCAACGTGTAGACCCGCATACATATTAATATGTATACTTCACAGGCTGGTTCAATTCAATTCTTTGCAGACCGTCTTAGTGTGGCTACAAAAGACTGAGATGCATTCAAGTCCACCGTAGGCGGCAATCTGGACTCCAAGAATGTAGGAATCTTGAGTACCGCGAGTTTCTCCTGGCGGGGATAGGGGATTGAGCATTGAGGATGTGGGATTATGTCGAAGTATCGAATTCTTTTCAAAGTGCTTGAATTTTAGAGTATAATGAAATGTACACAAATATGTACGGGAGGTAAGTTTGAGGAGAAATTCAAAGAGCCATATTACCTTGCTGGCAGCGCTAATTATAGCTTTAAGCGTACTTAGTCTACCTAGATGTAAAAATTTCTAGACTTCCGAGTAGTTCTTGATGTATGGCCCCAGAACACGAACAGGGAGTAAGGCACCCGTATCAATTCCAAGTCTGACACCAGGATATGTCCAGGTCGGGGCAGACCAGACAAAAAAGAATGCAACCCAAGTATAACCTAAAACACGACCAAGGGGCGCAGGAAGAAGCTTTGCAAGAAAAGGTTGTACAGCATCCTCCAACATGATGGCAGCACTATGTAAAAGGAAAACTTCAAGGGCCCCATTCTCGGTGTGAGGCACACCCATAAGTCGTTCGGCGCGGTAGTGAATCAGACCGGATATCAGAAATGCAATCGTTTGACGTGTGTACCGAGCCACCACAGTCCCACACAAAAAGGGCAGGAAAGTATCAACAACCAGATTCGCATGACCCGTGAGGAAAATGCGAAACATCTGATGCCAAGATATTCTACAAATTACATGAGTACCGGGAAAAGGAGCGTGGATAGAAAGATATCATAACTTACCCCCAGAAGCGACGTACTGTATACGCATCGGAAAAGGATCGATATAACGGCGGACAGTCGGTAGGCCTGCTTGGTCCCGATGAGACAGCGACAATCGCGCCCATATTCGTCATAAACAGATTCAGGATGCTGGTGGTCAGGAAATAGGAGAGGGTCATCACCGTCCGAAAGATCAAATCATCGATCCCTAAGGCGTGCGGTGGAAAGAGGGCTGCTTTGTCGGGCTGTATCATAGCTGGCTCGGGCGGTGGTAGAGACGCAATGAAATCGACAAATAGGTAGGCCAGAACGGTAGCAGCAAGTCGCCTGGCAACAGAACCAGCACGGCTTTGCTCTGCGAGACCTTTGATTGAGGGAAAATTTTTGACCTGCCACGGGGTTCCAATGAGACGCATATTCCAGAGCAGACTGATGGCCGATCTCACGTTGCTTGACCCTAAGGGCGATAGCTGAGCCGCAGAGACGCGGGAAATCAAAAGAATTTCCGAGGCACTTAACATCTGAACCCAGAGCAGCCAACAATGAACAATCATTAATTCTCACGCATTTTATAGGATATTCGCACCGAAGTTAAAATCAACCCGGATTTTAAATAGAGGATGGTTGGATTATTATCCAAGTGCCAGGTATTCTAGCCATTCTTTTTGTTGGCGATAGAGATTAATCCCTCGCCGGCGATCCTCCTTACTGTTGCAACCTCACTGTCGCTTCCTCACTGGCTGGCATATGCACTGTTGCATCCTCACTATCGCTGCCGTAGAAATTATAAGAAGAGAGGATAATGGGTTGCTGTCGCGAGTAAACGTGTCAAGGACGAGGACGTAGACTTGCGAGACGTGGTATTTTCATGTTCTCGCTTAAGTAAGCTGGGAGTCCTCCCTAAAACGGCTAGATCATTACGTCGCTACCAGTACTTCTGTTCCCCTCGTCCTCTCGTCCCCCCTTTCCTTCTTGCTTAATAATTAACGTAGCAAAATCACTTGACCAGCTCTGAATATATCATTGAATTTACGACTTTGTTTCCAGACGGTGACTCGGGTGTTCTAATATCTATAGAAAGGGCGATAGCTGGTCTCTATGGGAGGGGTACTCGGGAGTTACCTACTGAAGCCTACAAAAGGCGGGGTTGGGAGTGCGGGGTCAGGTGTTTGTGTTGTGGACCCTTTCTTGGCTGTGGTATTGATAACCACCTCATTGATACCGGTGGCACTTACCACACTATATAGGTATGACATATCAAGGATGGAAGAAATGCTTTAATTATGTTTATCGGTGACAAAGTGTGGTTTTATAACGTTACACGTACAATGGAGCATTATTGCGACGTTCCTCTCTAAGCCTCGTATCTACCTGGGTAAGCCTCATATATATCCCACTCTTTGCTGTACTCTGGTACCTAGATGCAATGCTCCCGTATCGCTGCTGCTGCTCCCAGATCAATGATCTCATCCCTGGTTCTGGTTCACCGGTTCACCATTTTTTGCGGAGTTGTATACCCTTTCGGTAGTCGCCATGGGTGGACTAGCTCTTCAAATTCTTTCTCCAAAAGTATCATGATGACAGCTTCAAAGTAAATCGTCAGGCAAGATGTTGTCTTTATTGCTAACTGGTGCAGTTCTGGCATTCCTCCTGGTGCGTGTTTCTGTCGCGAGCGAACAGACTTTAACCCCAAATGAAAAAGATGCGTTTCTGGAGAGTCTCATTGCTGAAATGACGGTGCCTGAGATGGGTGAGTGGAAGTTTCGCCTCCCGTCCCATCTATTTACAGTATCTTATATCCAATAAATAAAACCGACACTTTTAGTAATGCAACTCTATCTAATGTTCGCGGACAACATCGTCGGCCTAGCATCAGACAACTCGCTCTATGATTTCGCTCTCACAGTCGCTCCAACTGCGGGCGTTAGCCTTATTTATAACTGGTATCCTACAAATGTTAGCTAATATAATAGCCTTATAACTTTAGATATACAAAGATTACGGCTAAAAATCCCTCTAATGGTTTTCGGCGAGTGTCTCTACGGCGTTGGATTGTTCAAACAATCTATGTTTCCTTAGTCTATTGGAATAGTGGCTTCTTTTGATATAGATCTCGTATATCGAGTTAGTAGTGCCATTAGGGCGGAGGCACGAAGCATTAGTATTTATGCTTGTTTTAGTCCGGCGCTAGATCTTGGCCTGGATCTAAGATAGGGCCGAGTTCAAGAGGCGTGGGGAGAGGACATGTTGTTAACGAGCTAGATAGGTGTTGCTATAGCGAGTAGGATGAGTAAGAATTCTTCGTAGGGTCGTGAGGATGCTGTTATACCGGTGATAAAGTATTTCGCGGCTTATAGGAGCGTCCAAGGCAGGGTTAATAGCGGACCCTTGATGATTTTGGGATATCGGTAAGTATTAGAGACGATATTACGGCCCTTTAAAGCTATTGTTGAGCTTAGCGGTGTCAAGGGAGTTATAATAGTATATAGCGAGCTCGACGTAATTCCTACACATATATACCCAACGCTCTATCAGAATCTAGACGATTAGGGTTTCGATGGATTTGTGACTACGGATAACACAGGGATATAGATACTAGAGATATAACATGTTGTTATAGATGTTCCCGTAGATACTATTGCTTAATAGTTAAATGTAGGCGGATATAGTTAGTATTATAACTACGATTTGCCAACTTTTATAGTAGCGATTACAGGCAATATAGATAACGGTACGATCGCTAAATCAATATTAGAAGCTAGAGTTCGAAGGATTTTAAACGTAAAGTATAATCTAGGGCTTTTCGATAACGCACTTATACCGGAAAACATAAATATTCAGGCATTAACAGATACATACGTACCTCTGACACTTAAAGCTACTCAAAAGAGTATTGTACTACTCGAGAACTGTAATAGAACCTTGTTAATACGGCCGTTGGAGTAGAAGATTAACAAGATTGCCCTCATTAGACCCTTCTCTAATACGCTATAGGATCTTAAAAGAAACATTTTATAGTAAACATAACTAATATAATCAGGAACTACGGCGACTACTCTAGACAATTCGGAGTATATCCTACCTCCAAATTAAGTACAATTAGATAATCTATACTTGAATATCTAGTAGCGAATACGAGTAGTGTTAAGCTCGTCTCTAGCTAGGGTGTAAACCAATAGGAATATAATATATAAGTAAATATACCGGGCTATCTCCTCTCCGTAAACGGTACCAAAGGAGGACTACTCGGCACCTATTTCGCTAATACGAACTTTACCGAACCTATCTTTACTACTCTCGAAACACCTAATCGAGACTAGGGTCTTTACCCCCTAAATAGACTTCTAAGCAACAACTTCAGCGTTCGCTAGGACGGCTTACTCTTAGTACCCGTAGACGCTAACCTTTTGGGCTATATAGGTATTACTCTTTCCGTAAATACAACCGTAAAACTCTATATAGACAATAAACTAATCTAACATACCGTCCTTACTACAAAAGGAAACCTTATCTCAAATATCCCCGGCTTCGACTATATAACCGTAAACTCCTCCGCGTAGCCTCCAGGAAGCGTATTATTTACATTTGTCAAAGGAAAAACATACAAAATCCGTCTTAACTTCTAAGTATACAACCTAGCGTAAAAATACGAAAACGTCCAGTCTATTAATACGGAAGTACAACTTTTCTAGAATCTCGTAGACTATACAGATCTAGTACAACAGGCTATTAATCCTGCCGAGGAAAGTAATATTATAGTTTTCGCCGCCGGTGCTTCGTAGGGCAGCGATAGCGAATCCGGAGATAAAGCAACTCTAGAACTTTCGCCCTCGCAAACTATTCTTACTAAGAAATTATATAATCTCGGGAAGCCGGTGATACTTGTCTTACAAGGAGGAAGACCATTCGTAATTCCCGAGTAGTATTCTCGATCCGCCGCTATACTAACGACGTTCTTCCTAGGTTAATCCGGCGGGAAAGCAATTAGCGATGTACTCTTTGGACTTTTTAATCCCGGTAGTAGAGTCCTACTAAGTGTTCTGTACGATGTAGGGACTCTTCCTGTGTTCTATAATTTCAAGACGACAGCGAGAGCTATATAGTATATTAATATCTAGAGTTATCTAAGCTACTCTTTTAGATACGGGCTAAGCTACACAATATTCGATGTATCTAAGTTTTTGTCTAGCTCGGCAAGCTTTAGGGAGGGGAGTATTATCACGTTCTCTGCTACGATCGCGAATAATAGTACGATTACAGGATCCTATATACTACAAGTATATATATTAAAGCTTAATCGATTAGCTACGACACAGGCTAAGAAGAAGTTGCTTTTACACAGGTGTATCTAGAGGCTAGGACTAGCACTGTTGTAAAGATGGAATTAGAGGTTGATAGGTATCTGCCGATCGTTAATAGGAAGTAGGAGTGGGAGCTTGAGAAGGGGGACTATGTTTTTACACTTTTGGAGGATTCAAGGTAGAATGCTGATACTAGTGTGAATGTTACAATGACTTGTGTTTGAAGTTGAAATCTGTCGCATTAATTTAATTACTTATCGATTTGATTTAATTAGTCTAAATATTAATCAGATTTGATTTAATTAAGTACTATTGATCAAATCAAATCAAATCATTTCCCACGCTAGGAAAAAGGCAAGAGACCGCGATATCCGAAATGATAACTTTACAGTCCTGTAGCATTTCTATGCACGGGTACTTGATTCAAATTTATAAACTTTCATCCTCCCAGCGTAGGATCACAAAAGAAGCGTTACGACAACAACCCGAGACTGCGATATCTCGATGACCTGCATCTCCAGTAGTTCAAGATGTTCATTATCGCGCAAGTCAAAAAAAGTACGAAGCCGTCGGTCTCTACAGTAGCAGTCGCGGCATTCCTACGTCGAATTCAGGCTGTCCAATCCGGCGTAATCTACACTTGTTCGCGTTCAATTGAATCACGATTCATTTCTATATCGCTGTCGCGTTCGTAGCTTAAGTAGCATTGTATCTAAATAATAATTGCTAAAGAATATAGTTGCCGTTAGCTATTAGTTAATAGTTGTCGCTGAAGACAGCGTTCGGCAAATGGAATGGAATTCCAAATGCCGAACGTTGGCTGAATACGTTAGAGATAACTAAAGAGAGGGATACTTATATAGTATTATTAGAATTATATTCTCTTACTACTTTTTCCTTCTTTTCTTTTAGACCTGGGCACCGATACGATATTTATCGAAAATACCCGGCGACATATTATTATAATACTTTGAGGGGTCAAGACAGCATGTTGATTTCAGGAGGGAGCGTAGCTAGCTATGTACCTCATACAAGGTCTAAATTATAAAGTAGAACTACAAAAGAGAATAAGTAGAGAAGACGACAGATTTACAACTGCTAAAACACGTTTTATAACCTTCTAGTAGTGTACTGTATCTTATTAATTCGCATCTACCCCTTAAGGTCTGAGGGTGTAATTAGGAAAATACCAAAACAAAACCGAGTCCTAAAGCGATATTACGGGACAATGTCGTCTGGATCAAATGAGTGATCTATAGTGTCTATACGTGGACGGATTTTGTACTAGGATAGAGGAAGCATAACGCGCTCGGAGACGTCTGAATACAGCTAATTTCATGCAAAAGTGGGAAGATATGAAGGCACAATATTCTGAGTGAACGGAGCCTTACCAAATCCAGTCCTCCACAACAGTGTCACACACCTACTTATGTTAAACCATTGCCTCTGATCTGAGAAAGTGACAGCATCCCAAACTACTTTCCCGCATACTACTTTAATCATATTTCATCATGCTTAGGTGGGGAATCCTTGGAACCAGCTTCATCTCTCACACTGTGGTCAAAGCTATCCAGAAGAGCCATGGTTCCTGCATCACAGCCGTTTTTGGCCGAGACGAGGCGCGATTGAAGGCCTTCGCGGAGAAGTATAGTATCACGAAAACCTTCACTTCCATTGACAACATATTTGACGATGCCGACGTCGACGTCTTCTACATTCGCCTGCCCAGTCACCTACACGCCACAGCAGTGATTGCAGCTGCCATGCGAGGCAAGCCCGTCTTGTCGGAGAAGTCCTTGGCGACCGCCATGGGAGACTCGCATGCAATGATTGAGGCCGTGCGGCAGGCCAACACATTTTTCCTCGAGGGATTGATGTACCTTTATCACCCACTGATGGCAAAGGTGGTAGAGATCGTCAGGTCTGGCGAATTGGGCTCCATCTGTTCCATGTCAGGGCATTATGCTGCCAACATTGGCCAAAAGGCAAACCTCTAGGCAAGGGTACTATCTATAACCTGGGTTGTTATCCTGTCTCTCTGGTCCACTTTATTAGCGAAACAGCCTTTGGAAGCGAAGCGTTCAGTGGCCGCCAAGTCTTTGGGACTAGTAACGTGGTCAAGGACGGTGTACACCGAGTGCAAGATGCTGCTCTATCTATCCGATTCTCCAACGGCGTACTCGCCACCATACAGTCTACAGACAGCTTTGGCAACGACTTTGCCTTTGTCATCAACGGCTCCAAAGCATCTATGCGCTTCAAGACCAATCCCTGGCTACCATTGGCCGGCGACAACATCATCGAGATCCGTCAGTAGGGCGGTGAAAATCGAGACATCTTTGTTACTTCCGAGCTTGACGCATTCGATTGCCAAGTACGACTGGTTGAAAATTACATCAGCGCCGGCTTAAAGCAAGCCCCACGACCATCACCAGGCTGGACACATTCAGTAGAAATCATGAGTTTATTGACCGAATGGGAAGACCAGATTATCAACTCTGTCTAAAATTCATCATGTTTCCTTCTAGCCTTAGAAGAAAACCTGCTTTGGAAATCCATCGAGTCCGGCTTTTTGCTACAAGTGGCATGTAGGCCAGGAACGTGATTAGACAGAAGATGCATTCTAGAGCTCTGGCAGTGATATTTGTAACAATTTAACTGATCTGATTATCTGAAGCTTGACTGGTGGTGGTTGGTTGGTATGCTAGGATCAGAAGAACTCCGTATCAGGTGTTAACTTAAGCTTGGAGGTCAACTAGTTACTTGTATCAAAGATGTCAGACGAATATAATAAGATTCGTAACTAAACATAAGTAGGGTTATCAATAATGGGGGAGAACACGTGAAGAGATTGATTTGAAAAAACTGATGAGAAGCAAGAGTCCTAGAAGCTATGGTGTAAACCGATGAACTTCCACTTTCCGCCAACGTCTAAACAAGAGATCCTTAACTTGGCTCTGTCTCTTCTAAACAATAGTAGGTAATATCGGAGATGCTTAGTTGACAAGCTAGGCGACATTTAGTAGGTTATTCTCGTTATCTCCGTCTCTTACTCCTCCTCGCACTCTAACAAAAGCCCCTTTATATCTCTTTTGAAAAAGTCATAGTGATTTAAAGACGTTTCGTAGACGGTTGGTTTATACTAGTCAGTTAGCATGCGGCCTTAGGTCGGTTTATATAGCTAACCTTCAGCCCCACATTAATCTTTCAAATTTCGCACGGTATTTGGCCCTAAGCATACCCTTCCGATCCTTGCATTTCTCCTTAAATGTCTTGTTGACAGGCTTTTCACCTTTCCTCACGTCGCTAGGCACCCTGTCAAGCGACGTCTTATAGAATGGCCTTGCGGTTGCTTGAATCGCGTTCTCGGCCGGGGTATTTCTTATGAATAGCCTTGAGCCAGCGTTTCCGACTTTCTTTGCCCGGTTTACTATAGAAGTCACGATTGGCGGCGACCTCTGTTCAAGGTGGTGGGCTAACGTATCCGCGGCGTCGTCCCATCTTTTCATTAGAGGGTCTAGATAATACTTGTTTCTTGGACTAGGGACGCTAGCTACAAGTGTTGGAAGAATAGTAAAAGTAACAAAAATATTATATAATAACATGATTAAAACGAATGAATTTGCACGAAGTTATTGTAGTACTAAGGTAGTAGGATATAATACTAAGATAATAGGACAGAACTTCCTTCTTATACAAACAAACTATAAATAAACTACAGAAATTTAAGAGTTATAACATCGAATTTGCTCAATCTCCCCTTCTAATAAAGAAGGTCGGAGAACCCCTTAAAGCTTGTTTATTAAGATGTTCTCCGAGAGGTAAAATTCTTGTAGCTCTATAAATAGTAAACCTAAATTCAAGACCCTAAGAAAAGTTAGTAAGAGAATACGGCTCCTTAATTTGTTAACGCCTTCTTAGTAGATGGATTTTGTTGCCGATTTTTGTAACTTAATTAGTATTTAAGTTCGTTCTAAGCAATAGGCGCATTCCCTGTAATATCTAGGCTTAAACCTAATAAATAACTTAAAGAGCAAAAAGGGGACCGTGTTAGGAAATTAGTCGTGAAACGAGCGTAGCTTGTACTATATATATCCTCGTATAAGGCTGAAAACCTTGTATTTGTATTAGCGTGTAAAGCTATTCGCACTTTCTCGTTATGCCTTTGTTTTAATTAGCCCGTTTAACGATATTAAAAGATTTGATATAAATCTAAGGCCGTATTCGACGATACTGTAGAAACTTAATAGGAAGGGTAAAACTGTCGATGCCGTATAGTAATATCTAGGGTTACACATTCCTACTAAAGCCTCGAGTTCGATAAATTAAAGTATTTCGAGATATTGTATTAAGGATCGTCCGTTGGGTTTACACACTTAGGGTTAGGGTTAGGATTATTGATAATGGGAAAGAACACGTGAAGAGGTATTTTGAAAAAACTGATAAGAAGCAAGAATCCTAGAAGCTATGGTATAAACCGGTAACTTCTTTCGCCTTGAAGGCTTATCAGGGAGTGTGATTGCTTATGTTTATATATCCCGTGGGAGTGTCTGTTTTTGGCTAACTTAACCACGCGTTAGATAAAGGAGAAGGTTAGGGTGTGGGTCGCAATACTAGGCAGCCGAAGCCGCCGGGCGCGTAAACGCATAGTTAACATCCATTCTATCTAAGGCGTACTAATAGTAGACTTACCGAGATTTTCATCCTAGCATTCCTGTTAGAATATAGTATAACTTTAGCTTTTCAGCTAATAACCAGAACCGCTCTTACTTATTATAGCAAAAATTACGTCCACAGTATTATAATAGGTACAAAAGTAGGACACGCCACCAACAGAGGTAGTAAACAGACCAAGGCCTGACACAGATCACTTTGCTCGTGACCAGACGAGGCGCCGGACGTGACATTTGTATAGAGACCAGCCAGACTACCAGGGGCCTGACGTTAGGACACCCAAAGCCGAAGCCAGAGATGAATTATCCTAGAGGCAGCCGAGACACCGGACAGCGACGAGAGAACGCGTCTACTAGATTGACCATTCATCCTCGAGGGATAGCGGTTAGGGTTAGGGTTAGGGTTAGGGTTAGGGTTAGGGTTAGGGTTAGGGTTAGGGTTAGGGTTAGGGTTAGGGTTAGGGTTAGGGTTAGGGTTAGGGTTAGGGTTAGGGTTAGGG
>UNPT01000499.1:0-33589 GCA_900536445.1 Hymenoscyphus occultus
GGGGGGGGGGGGGGGGGGGGTTGCGATGATCCTAATGCTCGTCCTATTACTGGTTGGTCACTAAGTGCTGACGATGCCGCCAATTTCATGACAAGACTCGCTGACGAAGCCCACAACCACGGTCTAGCGATTGGATTAAAGAACGCCTTCGGGATCTTGGAATGGCTTGCGCCAATGGTGGACTACGCCGTGAATGAAAACTGTGCTGTAAATGATGAGTGTGCAAAATACGAACCTTTCCTTAGCACAGGCAAACCAGTCTTTCATATCGAGTATCCGAGTTCGGATAATCTTTCCTCTGTTTCGCCGAAGTAGGTTGAGGAGGCTTGCTCATCGGATATGAATATTCTAGTTTCTACTGTTATTAAAAGTCATGATCTTACCTCGGCGTCGATTTTCTGTAGTGGAATGAGGTCTAGTTAAGGTAGCATTTATGATTCAGTAACCAAACGAAATTAATGGGGGTTACCTCTTATGGTGAATTAGGGCCTTAAGTGATATTAATTCATTAAGAGATCAAATAGGGCTAGTACAGACAAATACACCCTCTATGTTCTTTTTAAAGAGTAGTCAATAGTAGGAAAGGCTAAGAAGTTCTTACGTAGCTTTGTCAAGTACTATATTCGTCGGAGAAAAAATGAAGTCAAGCCCGGTGTTTGATTCAGAAGAGATGGATCTTACCTTACAGAGCCCTTCAGTCTGAGAACCGCTCCTCACCGAGGGGCAGTTGTGGGTCCACATTCCCTGTCTCATGTTAACTGACAGATTAACCGATCGGTATACGAAGGTATACCACAAGTGAATGTAGCTGGACAGGACAGGATGGTCGATGAACAACCGCGCTTAACGCATTTGCCCATCCTAACACCCTTGAAGAACAGATTCAAAGGAGTCTATGAAAATGGTAAGTAGGCGGGTTGTACCGGGTTGCCAATATTACGAATAAAGATTCGTCCGGGACATTTCCTGGCCGAGAAATGCCTGTGATTCTGTTAGTTTGCAGTAGATAAGAGATGTTAGAGACCTCTGGGCTATGTTGACTTCTATGTTACTTGAATATGGTTTATTTCTACTCAGAACGGGCTGTACGTGTGCTGCACATAGATAGTGAATAGATAATTTGAAGTTATTGGGTATGTCTTAATATTACGTGAGGACGACCGACCTACTAGCTACGTAGCGGCGGGCGCAGGAATTATTCACAACTTCATGTTTCCTGCCCGAGAGCAGGGTACATACGCTAGAGCCCTAGGGCTCTTTTTTTCTCGCCCACCACCATCCACATTTTTACAATACTATTTGTATCCCTACTACTGTACCACTGTTGTAGCCAGCTTTTTTGTTTCTGTTTAAGGAATAGGAATAGAAATAGCGTGTAGTACCCCGGGGCAATCCAAACCCCAGGTGCTGGTCTCAAGGTCCGGAAATCATTAGGTAGTAAGATAGCATGTTCAAACGACTTCTTTAAAACTAGATATCTGGTTATTAAGAAACTCAAGGCGTGTTTACTAGATCTTAAATAGCTAGCTTTTATCTGAAAGACAATCAAAAAAGAAGTCAAGTCTAACAATCCGCATAGAAGAAGTTCTCTTACCTTGCAGTGCCCGATACTAATTTAGATTGTCCGGTCTCCACTGGAGAGCGGAGGGATCCTAGCACCTGAGGAACCCTTTCAAAATCCCGTAGGAACCTTGAGTTAATTTTTGGTTGTTTTAATTTTGTTTTAGATTGTCAGGCCTCAAAAGAGGCTCTGATATGATTGGGCCCCGCACGGTGGGTGCGGGAAGAGACGCCTTGCTGAATAAGTCGAGACCTCGAGATGAAGGCATCAACAATTCACTGGCGGGCCTGCCACGGTATTGCCAGTATTGTAATTATGAATAACGATTCTCCGGGCGTAAGTGGTGCTTTGAATATTCAAAGGAATTTCAACTGTAATACGCCTGTTTGGGAAGATTAGTAAACAGAATCTGACATGGAAGTTGAAAATTGGGAAATTGTTGGACTGCTAGACTATGTTGACTTATGTGTTGATGGTTGGATGTCTTATTTGCTGGTATGAAAGCGTCACAGAAATATGGGAGTGAAGAGGGATAAGGTAGTGAATGTTACTTGAGTGTAGAGGACAAGAGCGGCCTAACCTCTCTCTATCTAGCAATGGGACGAAGGATCTGAGTATATCCTAGGATATGCTAACGATAGCGCTACTTGTAAGGGAAAGAAAGTCTTCAGAAGCAAAAGACATTGTAGGTAATTTGACCATTTCTTATTAGTCTAGGCATCGAGGGCTAGAACTTTTAACAACTATAATTCAATAGAAATAATTCCCGACGGGATGTTATATACTAAAGTCTGCCCATAGAGCCGGACCCCAAACTATTGTACTTTTAGTGCCAGTGAGAATTTCGGTACCTGAATCTCATCTCATAAAAAGAAGCAAGATATGCGATAGAAAAGAAAGGACATCTAAAGCAATTATCACCAAACGTTCTATATATAAGTATTAGTGCTTCAAAAATATCCACCAAAGCAACGAAAACATAACAAACACATCGCACCCAAGAAAACTAAAGACATAAGACCAAGTCAAGTCCCTATACCCTCATTAAAACAAGCGACATCTCACCTCACAGTACTAAATAACGCTGCTATAATTACTAACATTACCCTCCTCTACATACAACCTTAAAATCTAAACCTCAAAGGACAAACACCATACACGGAGACTCCCTACTTATCTCTCCCACTAGTTCTCGGGGACGTATATAATATTTCAGTGGCAGGCTGTGTACCCGCAGGCCCGAATTACCAGCGAGTTTATAATTATGAATCAAAATTCGTCGGATATTGTTCTTCACTGATTGTGGCTGCGGCGGTCTCTTCTGTTCCAAGGGGTTTGTGGCTGTTTTTGAATATTCGAAGGAATCTTCTGGTGGAACACCTGGTGGATGGATTATTATTCTGGGATGGAGAGAAAGCTTCGGGATAGGGGGTTGAGTGGACGGTAGGGCTATGATGACATTTTTTCAGGAATGGAGTTAGATTATTTGTTATCATAAGGATTCGAGAGACAATGAATGGTTAAGTAGTAGGGTAAATAGTGAATTCATAGATGGGCTCATGTCCTCGCATGGTCAATGAATGGTGCACGATAAAATGGTTGACAGGTAGCAAAAGCATTCCTCGCTTAGCACTTCCTTGGTAATATACAAAAGGGGTAGAGAAAGAAGAATTTGAAAGCCCTCCAAACAGGAAGACTACCCAAAGGGAAAGGCAAAGTTCATCCCCGTTCACCATTCATAAAGAAAACCTCCCACCCTGCAACCACACGATATCCAAATCCCCTAACCAAAACCAAGAGCCATAAAAACTTCATCCTCCTATACGTTGCTAGTAGAAGGTACAGAAAGGCAAACAACAGCGCATCCGAATTCTTCGACATGTCGGAAACCTGATTCTCTGACAACCGAAAGGGTTATTTGTAGCTAAACATATCGAGAGGGAGATGGTCATTATTTGGCTATACAGAAGTAGAAAAATCAGAGGGATAGCAAAAACAAAAATATCAAGAAAGAGAGATAAATATATACAAACATCAAACCAATACGTCCCCTATAATCATATCTACAAAGAAAGTCAAGTCAACCTCATTCTGCATACTTTTCTCCCTCGCACTATCTCACCTCCTTGACGACACCTGTCTTATACCCACATCCAAGACCCTCACCACCTCACACACCCCTTGTATCCATAACTAAATAGTAAACCGCACCTCCACACTATTCCCCTCCCACCTAGGCCAAAACTCCACCAGCACCCTAACACTCTGTCCCCCACTCGCCTTAAGTTTCGCCACGCCCGCCGCCCAAACCGTCAGTCCCTTATCGTCGAAGCCCCAATCGCCGTATGTCATGCGGCCCTTTTGTAGGGGGCCGAGATATTGCGTCCAGTCACTTTTCAGATGTCAGTCTTCTGATTTTATAGGATCGAGGGGTTGGAAAGGGGGGAAACTTACTCAACCAGTATCGAACCATCCTCCTTGAGTGCTCTGATAGCCGCAACCTTTGGAAGACCTTGATATGTGATTGGGATGTGCAAGTCCACCGCTGCGTCTAAGGAGTTCAACGAGTATGTTGAGGAGGAGGAGGGTAGGATGGGTGTAGCGAATTGGTAGACTTGGAGCGTCAAATTGGGGCTCGCAGAGAAGGAAAGGGTAAGCGTTGCGATAGCGCCTGGCTTTGTAGTGGAAGAGTAGAGCGTCGACAAGTAGCTCTTTGACAATTTGAGGACACCAGCTGAACTCATCGTGTAGTCAGAAGAGGAAAGTGTTTTTCCTTTACTATCCTTGACCCCAGACAACTTGTTCCCATTCAGGATATATGGGACCTCAACATCGGACACGGCAGCTCCAACCTTGTGCCAAAGATACGCACTAGTGTTCTGGCTCGCGGCGTTTATATCGGTAGTCGAATCCGCAAGCGCATTCCCCTTCCCAGCAACCGCATTAAACAAAACATCAATGCCCACAGGATCCTTCCAGAACGCAGCCGTGCGGTTATACTGATCATCTCCATTATCCCAGATAATCGCGCTGTACCCATACTTATTCGTCGTCTTGATGAAGAAATCATTATACTTCCATCTCGCTGCGACCTCGGTACTGGAAACCGAGGCATCCCATTCCCCAATGAAGGCGGGTACACCAGAGAAGTTTCCGTGCAACATGTCAAAGTCCGCTTCAAGCGCGGTTTTATCAGCGTCAGATCCCCAGATGGTCTTTCCCCATGCGGAGAAGATGAAGTCGTAGGGCGAGTAGTAGTGGAATTGGATGGCCCAGGGCTGATTTGGGTACGTAGTTGGCCTCTTGAAAAACTGCGTCGTCTTTAAAATATCCTGACCAAGCCCACTGAGTGAGACGACTCTCTGAGGATTGAAGCCACCAGCTTTATTAATGACATCGAGGAAATTTGCGTTCATCTTGTTCAAGAGATCGCCGTGTTCCTGTGTGCTTCCCGTGGGCTCATTGATCGCTTCGAAGATAAGGGATGACGATTTACACGCGAATTTCGTGCCGATTTGACTCCAAAGTGAGGTGAACTTCTCGAGGATCATGGTGGTATTTGCACCAGCGACTGTTTGGTCGGCCCATACCCAGGAATCGTGGTGGACGTTCAACACTACACTGAAGCCGGCGGCAAGGGCTTGGTCGACGACGGTTTCGACGCGGGTCATGAATGTTGGGTTGACAGTCCAAGAAGGGGATGCAGTGTCGAAGTGGTATGCCCAAGTAACTTCGCTTCCATTAGTATCTTTCCATTTCTCCTTTTTATATTGGATAGGAGAGTTGAAGGGATTAGAGGCATACCTGGGATTCTGATACTCTTGAACCCTCTGGCTTTGATTTGAGCAAGTAGCGCTGGAGTCGCAGGAGCATTGTTCCATGATCCCTCGTCGGGAACGGCATCCAGTGTATTTCCTAGATTCCAACCTGGGTGCAGGGCCTTGATGGCGTTTGCAGCTGTGACGGCGGTGAACTTGTTGGTACATGTTACAGCAGCCGAGACACCTTGAGGTGATACAAGAGGAAGGAGAGCAGCTAAAAGACGAAAGATGGTGGTGGAACGCATGGCTGTTACTCACACAGGGAACGAAAACGAAAAAGGAAGTAGAGATAGAGATACAAATTAAAAGACATTGGGAAAGAGCTTCCTTTTACCTCCCTACCATCGAAGAACCATCTGATAGAAGATTGCCCCTCTGCTACCACGAGCTCAGATTAGGAACCCGCAATCCCGTCTAAATCAAACTCAAACCAGTAAAAAATACCAGAAAAGAAAAAGAATCTCCTCACCATCATCACAGCATAACATCCACCACTCGGATTCCTTACCAGGTCTCTCCCTCAGGGGAAAAGGGTCAAAGACCGAGGCTATCCAATTAACCTTTTTTGATATACCACAAGGGAGCTTAGAATACGACGGAAACACTATTCCCACGGTGATTTTTGGTGCTAGACATCATGTCCGTGGTGACATACCTAGTATGTACCCGTCCATTACGGAGCCAAAGGCAATGAAAAGGAAGGAAAAAGTGGTGGTCGTTATTGATATTAGCCGCATGCGGGACATGGAAGATAGATTGCCGAGAGACTTTTGGAAATGCGGGGGAATGCATGGGAGGATGACGATCTTCGCTTGGGGCCACTGTATTTTGCCTCGTGTGTGTATTAAGGCTATTTTATTTTCCGTTCCGTAGAAAAGGGGTTCTGGTGCCGGAATGAGAGGAGTGTTACGAGATGCGACGGAGTTTCGGTGAGTCTCATGTTGTAAATGCGATTGGTAAGTAGATAATGGTGAATTTGTGAGCGGGTTTGCGATGTGGTAGGTATGGATAGGAAAATGAAGAGGGGTTTGTCAATGTTGTCTCTCCTCGAGCGCTTGCCCGTGATAATGAAATAATTGAATTTCATGTAAAGTTTATGTAACTTTAATCCACGTTGACCTTACCGTGCCATATTGACATATGTGGGTTGAGTTTTTCTTGTTTTATGTGAAATACATCGAAGTATAACGGAAAATGAGATGCAGTTGTTAGACTTTAGGCTATTTAAAGTAAGAGGAAGCGTCACCAACCATAATGGGGGACTGGAAATGAGATGTCAGAGAACAGGGCTAAAACATGTGATTCTGACGACCCGAAAGAGAAGGGGAATTTGTTGACTATAGAAGTCCTGCAGGCCATCAAAGTATGAACGCAACTTCGACAAAATCCTATTAGAATTAAGTCGCGAGACTAGCTTTGATAATCTTACGGTAGTAAATACTGTCAAAGCCCACGAGCACGCAACAGAGCCCTAGAACTCAACATTGGGGGTGCCAGAAGTTATGGCTGGGCTTTTGAGAACTGGCTGGACTTCCTGCCTCGACTGGATCAGATATCTGGACGCTTTTGGAGACAAGTTGACAGACAACTTCGAAATGTGAAGGAGAGACATCAGGGCATGATTAGTCGTCTCATTCTTTCCAGAGGGCAATTTCGATGGGGCTCCTCAGACTTCTCGTATCCCGCGCGCGGCGGCGCAAGCAAAGATGGCAGATGCTACATCAAGATGCAACTCCTGAATCGTGACATCTCAACTGCCGTTTCGAAACTTATAAACGAGCCGTGAGTATATCAACCGTCAGAGCCCCCAACCTCAAAGCCAGTTAACACTTTTTCAAAGCCGTACAACACCAGGCTAGTTGTAGCACTAGGTAAGAACGAATTTCAAAAAAATCAAACAAAACAGTCCTCGCCTATCGTTTATTTAGAACCCCTCCCTGTGTTCTATTCCCTAACACGCATAGCCCTTGGTTCGTCTTCGCACGAACACGTGCCCTCAGCGCATGAACTCGAAGCGATGGAGAGGCGTCTGAAACACACGCGCATCCTGATTTCAGGTAAAAACAGACGCGAGACATATAAGCTTATTTCCAGAGGATACGAGTAAATACCCAGATAGGATGCACAGAAAGGGATCAGTTATCAGTTCATGTGAAGTTTGTGAATTATGCGACGTGGAATGGCCCCTCGTTGCGGTGGAATTCCCTTTGGTGTCAGACGTCATTATTGCCCCTCGCTCAAGATATCCAAGATTCTGAGTTGGGGACAGAACCTTGATTTGGTGACTGTGCGAGAGCACTGGGGAGAAGTACAAGAGGTACAGATGGCCGCACCATTGACGGATGATTGCCTGTTTTTGATGTTGTGACTTGAAGATCGCAACGTTTGGTGATGGCTTCATTTTTTGGGGTAACCTTAGCTCATCAACTTAGTCAACTTCGTCCAGCCGTTGCGACCCTTCTATGATGTTCGAGGTATGATGGTACTGTATATCCCGGGTATTCGCATACACACCAAGCCGCCACCGTACCAAGTGTTTCTCCGCAGGCTCGGAAGCGAATCATCTGAAGTGCGCTGCGCGTCCAAATTGGCATCGCTGGCCATGTTTGTGTTTATGCCTTGGACTTCTTAACTCTCCACCATGACACCATCTCCAATTTTCCGATGCCGCGATGCTTGAGGTGCAACACAGCCATTCCTACCGGTACGAAGTAGGGTCAAAGGAATGGTTGCAAAGAATGAATGAATGAAGGTATTCACAGTGGACTGGCGAGTCAATTCTTCACGGAAGCTGCGAATGTAATAAGTATCGACTGGACGTGGTCCCGAGTCAGCAAGCGCAACCAAGAAAAATACGAGCCGACGCAGCCACTTTCCACTTTAGAACCCTCTTGGGACGCCCCTGTAGCGCCGCCTCCCGAACGCTGTGGGGGACTTGACACCTGACAGTTAGGCGAACAATGGCTTAATTGAGTTTAGTGCCGTTGCTATTTTTGTTGGCACGCAATTTTTTTTTGATGGCCGGCAACCCGGATTGGTCGGGTGATATTGTACGCCAATGTCTCTCACAACCCCTGGTAGGCTGGAGGCTGTGGCCTGTACGAGCACTCGTAGGGTTCGCTACGGTGGCATCACCTCACCTTCTCCTTCTTCAGTACAACACTCACCTTCACCCTCACCTCACACTCGCTTTACATTTTCATCTCACTGTCTTCCTTCGTTTGACTCAGCCCTTGCCCTAACTTTACTAAAATCATAATACCCCCCCTAGTCTAACCCATTCACTTGGTTTCTTCTTCTCCTTTTCCATATCACGCACCTTCCTCACCATCTCCTTCTCATCTCAGCCAATTTCGCGACCCGACACAGCCCGAAAAAAGTCCAAGGACCCGCTATTACCAATCCCATCGACAAGACGCCCAGCGACACGACATCTCCACGCACATCTCATCCTCTTTCATCTTCTCCGTCGACATCCACATTGACATCGACACACTCACGTTAATCCCAAGTCTCTCCCTCTCACGATGGTGTCACGATCACACCTCCGACTGCTGTCGGTCCTCGCCCTCCTCAGCATCCAGACACAGGCAACATTTCTCGACGGCGCAAACCTGTTCGCCATTAGACAAGTAGCCTCATCAGGTGGGACAGGAGGATCACAACCTGAAGGAACCGCTCCCACGACCAATCCTCCAGCGACATCACGACCACCACCAGCGACCTCTCGACCTCCTCCATCCGCACCTGCGGCTCCAACAACCGAACGAACAAACCCACCACCAGCGACCTCCAGAGCCCCTGAACCTCCAACGGGACCATCTCAAACGACAACAGCACCCAACGGCGCTCCTACACAACCCCCAGTGAACACAGATACTTCCGACTCAGACACCCCAAGCAGCACCGACGTTCCCTCCTCACCTTCCACAACCGCTGCAAATGGCTCCAGCGTCTCCTCAAGAGTCACTCTCACCTCCATCGATACAGCAACCATCACACCCTCCGTAAACATTCAAACCATTGTCCAAACCATCAGCGGCAGCGTAATGACCTCCCTATCCTCCTCAACCGATACTTCCGCCTACGCAGCCGCCACCAGCGCCGCAGCAGCCAATAACGCGGCCCTCGCCAACAACAACGATGACGACAATGACAATACGATGCCCGTCAAGACACGAAACATCATTATCGGAGTGGTCGTTGGTGTTGGAGGAGCAATCATCTTTGGTGGTCTCTTCATCGTAGCATGGAGAATTTGGGGACGCAAGAAGGGTAACGATGATAGTGATGGATTGATGGGATTCCGTTCCGGATCAGGGAATGGAACGAGTGAGATGGCTGGGACTGGTGCGCCGGCGGCGAATCCCTTCCAGAGTACCCTGGAGAATTATCATAATCCTGCGAGGGGGAATGTGAATGCCTCTTCGAATTTTTAATCTATACCGAAAACGATATTGAGAAAGGGGAGAATGGGGCGTAAATAAAGACGGTGATATAGCGCGAGCTGGACTGTGTGAGATGATGGAATTTGCATATATGGAGCAGGATGGTCTCTGGTATGATGTAAAGAAAAGAAAGAAGGTCGATCATGCATGCATGGATAGGCGTACGCAGCGAATGCGATATCGTATTTTTTGGAAGGTCAGATCTCTTGATCTCAGTGAGAGGATCTGAACAGAATAGCATTTGGGCGTTTTTATACAAGACTTTTTTTTCGTTTGTTTTTTTTGTTGTTGATGAACTCGCCTCTTTAGCTAGATGCAATTACTACTATACCTATTGTAATATTTGTCAAATAATTTCTTTTCTTCACATTCCTGATTCCTCACAACCAGATTCTCAGTGATATGGAATTCTATTTTGATACTTCTAAATTCTCTAATCCTCCAGAGCTTGTTATCAGAAAAAAATATGGAATAGAGAAGTTAATGTGATTTTGTTTTGGATTGAAATCACGTTCAATTTCGCGTAGGTTCGTTCGTGTTTGTCTTTTTTGATACTGGTTTGATACTGATATAAGTTTAATTTCGTGATGTGCAGGAACTGGTCGAGCCCTCGAACGCCTGGTGTACAGGTGATAGTTGGGGTGTTATTATATGCTTGTTTTTATGAACTTATGAAGTGTCTCATCTCACGTGTATCGTACCGGGCTAGCGTCTAATGAGATGTTTAGTACAGACGCGGTCTCTTCTACAGAAGTGCTTCTTAAAAAGCGGAATGTGGAATTTGTTAGTGAATAAGTGAAGACATGGTGTATTAGGATGATGATTTTGGAAAAGATTGAATGGTATCTTTAATACGAGTATTTTAACTCCGTAAGTAAATAAAACAAATTACCTAGCTGTCTAGGTAGCAAAGAGGCAAAACACGTGACACTCAATTAATCCGAAACGCCAAGCCAGAAAGGGGGTCATTACCCCACGGTTCGGCAGCTTGACCCCCCTTCTTCGATGGGCCTGAATTTCACAACGGGCAGCCCGAGGACGAACAATGGGATTTAAGGTTGTTTACTTATCAAACACTCCAGCTAACGTCCCTGGATATCTGAATTACATCACTTTCAGGATAACCCCTTTCGGATTGATTGATTGCAAGTGTCAATAATCAATGTTGAGGTGAGAATGATGTGTTGGAGCGCTTTGATGTTAGAGAGGGGTTTCAGATTCGTGATTCGTGGCGACTTTTGGAGAGGGTGATGGGAGGGAGATTGTTATGGTGAGATAGAGCTGTTGTGTAGGTCTTTCGGAAGTACTTGTTGGTTACTGTACTTCTCTGTTCTTTTTCATCTGAAGAAATACATTAGTTTTCAACCTTCATCGTCTCATCTATCATACCTGTCTAGGTATACGCAATATAGGTACACTCCATAACCCACCACACCTTTTCAACATCTTCAACCCCTCCACTCGATCTCGATCTCCAATCCCAAAATCACCAAAAGCTAGAAGACACAAACATCATGGTCCGAACACTCTTCTTCTTCAGCGCCGTAGCTACTCTCCTCCACGCAACCCACGCCGGCAAAATCCAAGATTCCAAAGGCGTAGTCCTCGTTCCCCATGCGAGTCGAGGAGAACTAGATATCGATGTCGATCTCCGCGCAGAGATGGATGCCGAATTCGCGAATTTGCAACTCAGAGCTCCACCTACCAATTTCCAGGTTGGTTCTTCTCTCCATCCCTCCCCTCTCGATACACCTTAGGAAGGGTTCGTTGTAAGGAGTAGAGGTGCTAATGAGGAAACCAAGGTCTTCACTCAATCCCTAGGCGGTCCCCTCCCGGAAGCCATAACCGCCACCTCCGACCCCCAACGTCCCTTCCAGGTCAATGGAGAGACGTTCACCTCCCTCGGCGACGCGGTGCAGAGGTCTTGCGCGATACAGAATGATCTCTGTTCCAAGGCGGCGAATGCGAAACCGCCCAATCAGAACCAGAATCAGAACCAGAATGGAAATGGAAATCAGAATCAGAATCAGAATCAGAATAAAGAAGCGAAACCAAGTCAGGGTAGTGGGGGAGCAAAAGCAAATGGACAGCAAGGCGCGAAGGCCGAGGGAGGAACCGATGAATTGACCGTCTCGAATTGTGAGAAGCAGCAGGGGGCTTGTCGGGATGCGAATAAGCAGCTTGTTGAGATGAGGTTGGATGAGCAGTCTTCTACGACGGAGCAGTTGGTTTTTTGTTAGGGAGGGCGAAGGGGGAAATGGTGTTTTTTGGTTTGGGTTGGGTTGGATTGGGCGTTTTCTTTTTTTTGGGAGGGATTGGATGTACGAATCGAGTTCGATGGCTTGGGATGGGGTCGTGGGTACATGTTTTTGAAGGGAAAGGAAAGCCACGGCTGGAATCGTGGGGATAACGGATTGTGGACTTGGGGTTATATATAAGATGAGGGGATAATGAAGTTGGTATGATATCTGTGGGGAGTGTGGAGTTAGAGATATGTATGGTCGAGAGTTTGGATTTAATGGCGCGAGACTAGACGCGAGTAGTCAACCAGTCTCCCTGGTGATCTTAGTGGGATGGAAAGTTGGTTTTCCTCGAGTCTAGCGAGATGGAAGCTAGATGAGTAAGAACACGATTATGTTATTGAGATTATTCCGAACTCTGTTTTATAGCTTGAAGATTTGGTTGTCTGGTTCATTTGAAATCCCACAGCGTGAATCTGCGGGTGTGAGTAAGAAGGGTTTTCCTACAACTTCCCTAGGAGCACTAGAGGGTGTCAGAATTCAAGACGCAGTCTCCGATTTTCGCTGAAATCACACTAAAAACGCCCTACTTTACTAAATTATAACAAATCAAAGAATAAATTATATATTCTACAATTAAGGATTTTTAATAAGATAGAAAACAGCTCTAACTTGTACTAATTAGAATTTTAATAAAAGAGCTACCTCTATTATACCATAAATGAAGTAGATTTACTAGGGGAATTACTAAGAGAAAACTTTCTACTCGAGTATCTCTTAGAATATAAGGTTTTAATAAAAATTCTCGCGTATACTCTTAGTCTATATACGCTAGAGAGTTGATATATAAGATAATTCGTATAGTTTCAATATAATTTCGTAGAGTTACGAGTATAGGGTTGTAAAACTGTAGTTTTTAGTGTGTTTTCGGCAAAAATCCGGGACTGCGTCTTGAATTCTAACCACCCCTAGTGGGAGGAGAAAACGAAGCGAATATCTCGCTTCTGACTTATAAGCTTTTTCCGGACTGTTGTTATTTCTGCTTTGTTGACACGGGTTGGTTGTTCCTATACATTCTGCTGACTGGAGTTGATAATAGAGAAGATTGAGGCCATCTTGCATAGCGTGTTAGTTACACCAACTTGATCGGCCCGTGCCCGTGAGCTGGAAGTTTCAGGGAAATTTAGGCCGCTCTACAATACTAGCAGTTCTATTTCCAATTCTGCGCAGTTGATGGATTGGAATTTGGAGGGGTTGTTGTTTTGTGATGAAATATAAGTGGAGAGAAATTAGTTGGTGATTACTACAAGGCTCAACTGGGGTATTCATGTTCATGACTGCAGTGGTGTGAGCCTATAATCAGAAAGAGGGTGTATGACAGTATATGTTCAGGAGTTGATGGATTTTATTAGTAAAAACATGAAAGGCCTGTTTTTCTCCGCGGCCACATATTAATCTGTTTTTTAATTTTAAGCATTTACACGTAGTAGTGGTTTTATACTTGCATAAAACATGATTAGATAAGAGTAAGTTCATTAAATCATTTCATGTGGCGAAGAGGAGCCTTTTACCTTTAAAATTCGAGGTTCGATATAATTTTAAAAAGAAAAGCGGAGGTAATTTTACGGCGTTCTTAAGCGATTATTACTCTATATATAGCGTGGGAACAAATTAATTAACTAATTAATTAATACTCTGAATTATTTAGATTTAATTTAATTACCCGATTTAGTTAATTAGAATATTAATTAATTAATATATACTATAAATAATAAGTAAAGTATAAAGTAATTATCCTTATATAACGCGTCTTTTAGTAGTAGATCCTCGTCCTTATCTATAAAGAACCCCTAGCTTTTAGGCTTATCTAATTCCTGTTTTACCTATAAGATAATTCAAGGAAGGTTATATAATTATACGTAATCCCCTATATTAGTTATAATATATAACTAGTACTATAAGCCTTCTACTAATAAAGTAAGGGAAGAGTCTATATAACTAATAAATAAAGCGTTTTAATATATAAATATTTTATTAACTTACTTATATAAAGGGATAATATTACTTTTACGCCGAGCGAATAACTAGTAAAACTAGCTCTCCTAAGGCCTCCCGAAGAATATAAAGAGAGGGCGGCTCGAACGAGTATAATCCGAGCTACCGGTTCTACTACGGCTATCTCGGACTAGCCGCCCGAGTCTCGGACCGACCGGACTCCGTATTAATCTAAATTAATCTAAATTAATTAGTTTACTTAGCGATTTAATTTAAATAATCGATATATTAATCTAATTTAATTTAATTAAGTACTATTAATTAAATTAAATTAAATTATTTTCTATACTATTTATACTTATTAGCTTTAGAGTATATAATAATTGAGTCTTTATAGCGATATATTATATTATAATTATATAATAACTTTTCGACTAATTAGAGAATTAAGGAGTTTTAGATTAAATCTTTTTTTAAATTTTTTTACCTACTTACTAAAGGGGTTAGTACTACTAAGCTAGCGGTACTACTAAACCGGCGGTCCTAGGTTTAATTCTATAAACTAATAGTAAAATAATAATATACTATTTTCGGATAATTTTAATAAATAAATACTTATAATAACTAGCTAAACTTATATAATAAATAATATTAATTAATATTATAGGTTATTATAAAGGTAGTTTAATATATAAGTAGTAGGTTAATATTTAGATAGGGTACTAGGGGCTAATACACGTACTATATACCTAAATATAGCCTATTTATATTATTTAATATAACTTTAATTCTATAATACTTTAATATTATATAACGATTATATAAGATAGTACGCTTAAAGAAGGCCCTAATAAAGCGACAGAGTAAGAAAGTACTTATCGAATAACTTTAAAAGGTTCCTATATACTAGATAGTAACGTATTTAGACTATAAAGAGCGAATAGCGGAAGCGATTTATATATATTAAAACTTAGTAAATATAGATATTATATTACTTTTAATTACTACCGGCGTATATAATATTCTACTCCGAATACTTAAATATTAAAAGGTAGGGCGTAAAATAACTATAAATTATAATAGAAAGAAATATTTATTAGATACTATATAAGAAGCTATACTTATTTAGTACTATTTTACTACGGAAGAGGGTAGATATTTACTTAGTTATCTACTAATTATATAAGCCGCTTCTACTATTTTATATAGTATTAGTAAGGATAGTAAAGTAGGACCGAATTAGATAAATTAATAAATAAAACGTATAATAAAAGAAGAGCGGTTTAAAATACTTAGTATAACTCTAATAGATATATAAAGGCGGAATACGTTAACTCTAGAGAACGTATAATAGTATTTTAATAAGTTATTTAACGTAATTAATAAATATAATATCTATCTTTATAACCTATATAATATAGACGAGGTAGCGTTTCGGGTCGGAGTTATATAAAGTACTACTATTATTACTTATATATCTATACTCTAAGTACGTTATCCTTATCCTTCCTTATATAGTAATATAACTAATATATAGTAGGTTTATATAAATAATCCTAAGGCCGGGAATTAATTACTATTATTAAGTATATTAATACCGCGGAGGGTATAATTAATCCGTTCCTAATTATACCTAGTAAAGTATTTCTAGGTAAGTACTTTAATAATAACCTCCCTCCTAATACGCTACTTATACTAAGTAATAATAGGTATATAATAAATAAGATTATAATTAAGTAGCTATAATACTTTTATATATAAATAGTTAGAAAGACCCGTAGTAAATATCGATTACTAATTTTTAACGGCTATAGAAGTTATTTAACTAAGTAATTCGTCGAGAAGTATTAAACCTTAGATATTATTCTTTATTATCTAATTCTATATTTAAGTTACGCCTATTAACCTTTAGGTTTAGTTATTTTTACATAGTAAAAACACTACTATTAATTAGCCTTAGAGTATATAATTCGTAATAGAAAAGACTACTTTAATAAGTATAATTTTCCACGGATATTCGAGGGGGTTTACTAAAAGACCTTTATAATTAGAAACGTTTTAGCCGTATAGAATAAGGCTAGAATTAATTTACGAAACCCTTAAAAAGTACTTGTTGGGAATACAGGCCTACTCGAGTAGAATAGAGGTTTCTGGGTTCTGGGTTTTGGTGATGATTCTTGTTCTTGTTATTATACATGAAGCTGTGAGCTTGAGGCTCCAGCTTTTGCACTAGTACCAAAGTGGTCTAGTGCAGCCACGTGATTAAAACCACCTTTACGTCCCGACACTGGCAATTCTTCTTTTTATGGCTACTGAATACAAATGGAAAAGAAAGAAAGAAGTAAAGACAGAAAAGAAGGAAATTAGCCTAGTCTAGGGTGTAGGAAGAAACAAAAGCAAGAAACAAAAACTAATCTAACTATTCAACTTAGCTATTCCCTCTTTACCCAGCCCTCTACGCGTATGCGTAGAGTATTCGTGTCTATAAAAGTTTCCAGTGCCTTATTAGGGCTTGATTTCGTCATTGCGTCTGCCGGGTTGTCATTGCCATTGATCCATCGTATCTCGTAAAGCTCGCGACGTTCGTATGATTGCCGAAGTGCCATAATATTAATTATAAGCCGCTTCTCCTTTGTATTGCCGAGTTTAACGAGGCATTTATAGAGAGAGTATAAGTTAGTACAAACGATTGTAGGGGTAGATAGAAGCTTTAATTGATCAGTAACCATTTTCAGGGTCGTACTAAGTACAATAGCTATGTTAACACCGCTAACCATGCTATATATCTCAGAAGTAAGAACACTTCGAGTAATTCGCTTGCTTTTCGTAGAACTCTAATAGATAAGGTTGCCATGGATTAAAAATTTATTCTCCTTCTCGTTTGTAGTCTTATTTGCGATAATGATCTCATACCCTAGCTAGGAGCTTAAATCTTTGTTGTTCGCAAATGATCCATCGACAAATACAAATAACTTCGCTGTATTAAGGTTAATTGGCATATAGCGTAGTCCTCGGTCGAGATGATTCATATACTAAGAAAGGCGCTTATTTAGTACTAAAACGTCTTCTTTATTTGGCTCTTGGCACTGGGCTGCAACTGATAAGTCGAAAGAGGCTTCAGGTTGGCAGATAGAAGCTAGGTAAGCTGCTCGTGCGCGCTGCTCCCGGTATTTTGGCTGTGGCTCCTTCTAATCGACAATATCGATTTTCTTGCCTTGTCCCTTTTGTTGAAGTGAAATAACTCCTGCCTTCAAGGAAAGAACACATCTATTAAACATTAGTAGCGTGGTTAGGGTCAACTTCTCCTTCGGTTTCGCTAAAAGCCTAGCTTTCGTCAACTCTTCTTCTTCTAGTATGTTGAACTTAGCGTCCCCAAGGATGAGGGTGTCGTCAGTTTGCATTCCGACAATGCCGAATGGCTCCCTTGTGATAGTAATTAACAGGCAGGGGTCGTAGGTCGAAGTGGTCATCGCAAGACGCTCCTTGTGGTGTTTGAAGTAGGTGGCCCACCAATGAGTTCCTGCCTCTGCAATGCTATATAACGGCTTTTGAACAACCATGATTGTGTCCTTGGGGTAGAAGTGCCTGATTTCTTTCGGAAGATTCGACAAGATTAAGCGTTGAAGCGATGTCTCTGACTGGGTATAGGCTTGAGTGATATCCCTTAACCATAGAGCTCGGCTTGCTTGGAATAGTGCAGGTGCTAGTGTAATCATGAGACGCTGACTGGCTCGTTGAATTGTCGGTGACTACGTGAGGATATACTCTTTTTCTTGGTCGTTGTATCCCTGGATGACGAGTCTGGTCTTCTCGTATGGCGCTTCTGTAGCCTTGCCTTTGACCTCATTAACTATTCTAGAGTTAAAGAGACGGATCCCATCATGCTTAGCGGGGTTGTACTTAACAAACCGAATTACCTCACGACCGATAAGGCCGTCTACTTCTTGTTTGTATACGGCCTCAAATGGAGCACCGGGCGTGGTAATTCGACCTTCCTTACGAAGCTTTAGAGCGAGCTCGTAGTCTGACTTTTCTTTTGCGGTTATAAACGCCATGGTAAACTTATGGTCCTCGAGAATATAGGTGATTAAGTGTTCCTCAAGGCTATAGAACGTCCGATTCTTTGATCCTTTTGGACGGCCTCTACCTCGCCGACTTTGTGGTACTACCACGACCGTCGTGCCTGGTGTATCATCTTGATCAAGCTGTGTAGTATTATTAATACTATCTTCTGGGGCAGCCTCCGGTTGTTCGAAATCGTCTTCAGCATGTTAACGGCTGTTGTCCTCTGTAGCGTCCTTGTAGTATAGCTTGACGTCCGTTGATCTGAAGGTTGTGGGTCCATGAGGCATCTGAATAATATACTTTTGATTGTTAATACTAATGAGTTTGTATGGACCCTGCCATCCGCCCTTCTCTTGGTAGACGCGCACATCCGCTTGCAGGGGGAGTCTCGTGGTTTCGAATGTATTTGGACCGTTTCGTATACTTAAAGCATCTTTGATTTAGCGTTTGGTATAGAGTCGGCGAACTTCTTCTGTTGCTTTTCGAATAGCCTCAGCTCTTTGCGTGATCGAAGGTGAGGGTAGCGAATCGTTTGTTATTCGTAGATAAGCACCGAAAACAAGCAATGTAGGTACTAGGCCGTCTAGCCCTGCTGTGTTATTGATCGCTTTCACTGCCATCTGCAAGACTAGCTCAGGACTAGCGTCGTTGATCTCATTTGAGATAATATCATAGGCCCGGCGAAGGGGTATATGATATCGCTTAACCTTGCCTACTGCGTTGTGAGCTTCGACAGGGACCTCTTCTACCTTAATCGACATAGCCTTCGCTTACTGTCGAAATTCGTTAGACGCAAAGTTGGTACCTACATTATAGATAATGTAATCAGGGGGTCTAATATAGACGTCGATCTAGCACACTCGAAGCGTTTCCTATACCGTCTTTGCTAACATGTCCTTAAGAAATCGAGCAGCTTGAAAAGATGTCGTTTCGTCGACCACATAAAGTACTTGTTTTCCGTTGATATATATCATATTAATAACGATCGTATAATTAAAATTATATTCGTCTTTGAGTATGAATTTAAAGCGTCCAGGTGCCTTCTAGTTCATCTAGCATTGGTGGTAGTATTTAGTAAGGTGGTAGACTACTTTTGCCTCAATGTCGTGTCCTACCCGTTGGAGAACCTTGATAAGTCTACATGTCGAAGGATAGCCAAAGCGACGGTGCAATTGTCGTAGTTCTACCTCTGTAAGATGACTCCATGCAATAGCCTTTTCAGGCCTGTTAAGGAGTAGCCACGGGTAGCCCTATTTACGTACGACAGGGACCATATTTTTGCCCTGGATAAGAACATTTTCAAGGTTATCGAACTTGACGCCCATTTTGTCTATATCTGCAATATAGTACAGGAAAGGGGTATTGGTCGGGACAACTTCGAATACTATACTCCCTAAAGGGGTAATTATATTCACTGTGCCCAAGGAGGTAGCACACCCTTTTCCAAACCGGATTTTGTGAGCTCCTACGGTTGATTGGTCGATCTATAGAGAAGGTTAAAGCTTTTGTAGGGCTTGAACTTAAGGCTTGCCGGCTATTAATACTCCAGCGGCTCTAGTATCCGGCATAATGCCTTAAAAGGTAGTCGTACTATATCGACCGTCAAATATAAACGAAGAGCTTTCCTCAGCGACGACTTCTTTGAACACGTCTACTTTTGTATAAGTATAGAGAGTAGACTAATCGTTTAGCACTACGAGTGTTTATACTCTATTAATTGTACCGAATTTAGTATCGATAAAGCCCTAGAAGTACTCTTTGTCGTTGTTAAATTCCATCTTAGCTAATAACTATATAGTGTCTTCGATATTGTTATCCTCGCCCTCAATGCCTTCCTAGTGTACTAGAAAGCTTTAGAAGTGTGCTCTCGAAGTGACGTAGCCTCTGCTTCGTGCGCTAGTTCTCTATCGACTAAATGTAGTCGCCCTCTCGTTATCAGAGTATTTGGTCGACCAATAGCCTAGTTTGTTACAAACGTAGCATCTCTTTTAACAGTTACCTCCTCGTACAGCACCGCGGTATCCGCTTCTGTCTCTATTACTTCCACGAGAACGGCCACGACTAAATCTCTGGCCACGGTTACTATATTTTCTGTCGGTCTAATACTAACTGTTTTCGTCTAGGTCGTTTTTATGTTCAGATGTCCTTTTAACGTTACTTTGATCAATATATATATTAAATTACTAGGCCTTACAAGTTCGAGTTTCCGTACTAATAGACAAGCGTAGTTAGTCGTACACTTTCTCGAATATGTCCGCGGGATTATAAAGAGCAAGCTTACATTCTAGCACGCCTCTGTAAGTACTAATAGCCTAGTCGCGGATACTAATATCTTAGCGGTAGGATTCGGACAGACCGCGCTAAATAATAGTAAGTTTATCGAAGAGCTTTTCGAGATAATCGAGACAGGAGGTATTCGGGTTTACTAGTATGATTTAAGGTAATGTCGTCTCTCTCTATTCTTGTAAGTAAAGCTACCGATTTTCCTCTGTTTTAAAGTTTTTCCTTATTATATCGATCATATCTTGGATATCGTAGTTCCTCCCTGTCAGCTTGTCGTAGTAGAAACCATTAGCTCTGCCTTTGAGTATAATAGAGTACGCTTCGTGGTATTGGCTACGTAAGAGGCTAAACTTACGACAGCAATCGTCAAAGATACGTAGTTTGGTGTTTAGAATGTCGTATAGCTCGCTACTAAACTTCATTCCCTCGGAAGAGTAAAGTTTTAATAGCTCAGTGAGCATTTTCGACACGCCTGTGTCTAGCACAGGGCTATTAGTGAATAAAAATGGCGCTTCCTTCGAGGGAGTAGGGACAATTAGTCTTGGTAGGTTAACAAGGGGCATTTCCTAGGTAGGTGTATCCACAATTAGGTTCAGGGCTGATCTTTCTACTAGCGGCGTCTAGGGTTGTAAGTTTTAAAGTTTGGGAGTTATATGAATATTTTAGGAAGTATAGTATATATTGGAGGGCATAGCTAGGCTCGGAGTATGATTCCTTGGGGTCGATCGAGACTCTAGTGTGTAATTCGGGTTCTAGCGAGAATTGAAGCTTCTCGACATCCTTAATTGTTTCTCGACGTCCTCTTAGGACCACTCGTTCTCTTTTTCTTCGTCTATGATACTCTGTAGTGCCTTGTAGACTCGTTTGCCTTGTTTGGTAACGTAGACGCCGTTACAGCGAAGAAAATCTCTGAAATCACGGATAACCTTTGTATTTCCCTTTTTCTATATTTTAGCGTTCTAATCCTGGAAGTCTTCTCTAAAGATCTCCTATAACTCTGTGTCCATGTATGCTCGGTGCTGGTAGAATACTATACTGTATAAGATAAAGCTGTTGACGTTCTCTTGTTCGTAGTTTTTCAGGTCGATCGAATGCTATGTTCTGGTATCGACAAGGTCCTTGTGTTCTTCTGGACAGACTAAAACCATTGTGTCGTTGGGTAAAAGCTGTTGAGCTGTTGATACTGAATCGTAAGGTGGTAGGTGGTCGTTCAGTGCTCCGTTTGCAGCTGAATCACGCTCTTCACTCCTCAAAGCGGTTAAACTGCCAGATGCTTGTGAAATGACATGCAGACAGGCTCAGCAAAGAGGTCTGCTCTTGTGGTTGATACTGCGCTTGTAAAGGTGTGCTTTACGCAGTGGTTTGGTCCGTTTGCTAGGACGACTAGGACTCAAAGTTCGCTCCTCGACTTCAAGCTCTTGACCTATCGTAACGATGATATTGCTCTGCGTGATAGACGCAGCTTGATGCTATAGTGCCTGCTATACCTAGATCAAGCCTTAGAAAGTTTCGAGAGTGCCTGCTATACCTCAAAATCGACTTTCCTCTAGCGTATAACTTAGGGTGCCTGCTACACCTTAGTCATACCTCTTCTAATAACTCCTAGCTGTTCTGTAGTTGACTATAAGTTCAACCACTGATCAGTGTTGGGAATACAGGCCTACTCGAGTAGAATAGAGGTTTCTGGGTTCTGGGTTTTGGTGATGATTCTTGTTCTTGTTATCATACATGAAGCTGTGAGCTTGAGGCTCCAGCTTTTGCACTAGTACCAAAGTGGTCTAGTGCAGCCACGTGATTAAAACCACCTTTACGTCCCGACAGTACTCGAGTTTATAAAGCTAACTAGAAATAACCGAGAGTAAGAATAATAATAATAAAATAGTTTATATACCTACTATAAGTATAATCCTAATCTATAAAATCGATATTCTTAAATAGTATTTATACTAGCGAGTAACGAACTACGCTTATAAGCTTTATATAATCTAGATATTCCTTTATTACTACCCTTGAAATCCTCTATATTAGTTCTTAGTAAAGGCTCGCCTACCCTTAATAAATTTAGTTATAGATAGAATAATAAAGAGCTTCTTATATTAGAAATTCTATAAAACCTATCTTTATTACTATAAGAACCCTATTTATTAAATCTACGCTTATATACTACTACCTCTAATAAATTTAATTGTTACGGGTTATAAACAAAGTGTATAGTACAAGTAAAAGGTAATATATTTCCAAAGAGAATAAGCTAAAGAGAGAAGAGAAGAGAAGAGAAGAGAAGAGAAGAGAAGAGAAGGCTCTTCGTACTAGTGAAGTCTCTGATGCCTGGTTAGAGCTTCTTGCTGTAAGCGTTGACGATATGGCGGTAAGGTACGAAAAGAGGGGAAGGCACGTGCGTGTGCATAGCTACTCCATAGCCGTGCTTTATCCTGGGTACTAACCCATTACATTAATTATAGGTAGAATTATAAAGAGCTTCTTATATTAAACCTATCTTTATTATAATAATAACCCTATTTATTAAATCTATACTTATATACTACTACCCCTAATAAATTTAATTATAGGTAGAATAATAAAGAGCTTAATAATCTAATAAATTAGTATAAATAGCCTATTTTACCCCCTTAACTACCCTTTTATCTATATACTACTAATAATCTATCTTATTCTCGGGCTATTTAGATAGATCTAGATAATCCTTAATAGTATAAAGATACCCTCTTTATATATACCCCTTAGAATACTTATAGAATTTACCTATACTCTAACTTCTTTTATAAGTATAAATATAAAGTATTATCTCCTATACGAGTATACTATAATAATAAGTTTTATAAAAGAGCCGAGATTATCGCTATCTAATATAAAGTATCGTCCGAACAACTTCTTAGAGCGAACGAGAATAACTTTTATAGTCTTTAGGTTCTAATTATTAATAGGCGAGACTAGGGTAAATATATTAAGAGAAGTAATAGGAACAAAGTACTTACTTGAAGTAAGGGATTAAGGGATATATAAACTTATTATAAGGAAGATAAATAGATGAATAGAATTAGAGAAAGTAATAAAGGAGTCTATAAGAGCTAAAAAACATCTTAAGGAAAAGGAGGAAAAGGAGATAAAATAACTTAAATCTATCTAAAAGAAGGCTAACGACGAGCTAGTAAAATAAAAGCGTACTAAGAATAAATTAGCTAAGGAGTAAAAAAGGCTCGAAAAAGACAAGGCGAGAGTATATAATAGAGTAAAAAAGGCTTCGAAAAGTGTGACGAGCATGGATGGAATAGCTTTAACCAACTGCGCCAGCGGGCCAAAAAGGCACAAGAATTGATCGACGATTAATTCGCTATTCTACTACATTAGGAATGCACCCGGCATCACCCCGTGACTCCCAGTCACGTGAAGATCCGTCACAAAAAGAGTACGAGAAGACTAAAAAGGTATATAAAAGATAAGATCTTATATCTTAGGGTAAAAAGCCGCGTAGGAGGCTACTAAAAGTCAAGTTTAAGGCTTAAATTAAAAGTCTAAATATAGTAGAAAATAACGTTATTCGGACCCTTAACTAGCTCGCTTATATCGACCCTAATATCGACCCTAGGTTATTAGTAATTACTATAAAGGAGGAAGCTACTTCGTATATAATTACCTATTTTCCTAAGGTTCCTAAATTAATTAAATAGTATAGTTATTTAAATATATTTTTATTATATTTTTAAATAGTTTAGTTACGTAGTTTATAATAGATAATATAGGTAACGGGGGTTAGTCTTAGTAAGGCCGAATACCGACCCTACTAAGGAACTACTACTTATTCAAGTATATTATAATAACTAACTATTAAAAGTACTATTTAATTTTAGATCTATTACTTTATAATTATCTAATAATATTGGAATTTAAATTAAATTATTCCGACCGTTTATTATTAAGTTATCAATTATTTAAATCAGGACCGCTAGCTTAATAGTACCGCCGGCTTAGTAGTGCCAACCCCTTTAGCAGGTAGGTAAAAAAGTCGAAAAAAAGAATTTTAATCTAAAAATACTAAATATTCTGATTGGTGGACTAAATGCTTAATAATCACACCTTACTATAAACACTTCACTCTTATATACTCCGAAGCCAACAAGTACACACTATTAAAAGTTACGATACTAAAATTCTAGTCTAAGTAAATCAATTGTCCTTTTTACTTGGGCTAATAGGAAGTGAAAAGTATTAATTATTCTAAACTATTCGTATAATTGATTTAGTTATGTACCCAAGTAAGGCCATTAGTATGATATTTTTATACCTTAGTCGTATATAGGTAGAGTAGTACCCGCCTCTTTCTTATAGTCCAAAACTTTTAGTCACGTTGCACTATAAATTGTCTGACTACCGCAACATGATCATCTCCCTTCCATTTTCGGTTATAGACTTAGCCCTCCCCTCTGACAATCCACGAACATACGTTTCTCCAACCAGCTCCCATTCTCCAGAATCCAGAGGTCGTAAAACGATCGGCATCTCAGCACCTGCGATGATCCACTACAACTTAATTAGCTTACATAGACCGGGAAGAAAAGAAGTCTGCATATATACATACAACTTCATCCCCCACCTCCAATGATCTCGGTCCAATCCCAAAATAGTTGTCTTCAGTCCTAAACATTCGTCTCCCAAGAAAGACGCGCTTGAAGCGCTCCAATATTTCATCATGTGCCTCCGCCAAGTCATCAGGAAAACTTTCATCATACTCCTCCTTCGAAACTCGAATTAAGTCTTGAATAAAAGTCCATGTTGGAATCGTGCCCGTCGGGTCTCTGCTTGAGAGATCTGAGATGAGAACTTTGCTGTATTCATATAATTCTAAGAGGTCTTCGGGGTCATCGTATTTTTCGAGGTCGATTTCTAGTTCCCATATCCACATTGTTATGAGTAGCGGAAAGGCTTTTTGGGTTTTTTGGGTGTCGGCGGGGGTACTGAAGGGATTTGCTAGAAGGGTTCCGCAAAATGCTTCGATGCTGGAGGATATGTTGGATGGAGAGATTGAGTTGATGTGGTTTTCGAGGATCGAGAGGAAGGTGCAGAAGTCATGATCTGTGTCGAGTTCGTCGTCACTTGTAGATATTTCTTTGATGGTACTTATTTTGATTCCTTCAAGTGGCAGCACGAAGATGTCATCATTTTCTCTTCCCAAGAGGCTTCGGAGTGGCGAGATATCCCACTCCATTCGCGCGCTCACGCTCCGATATTGTTTATCATGAGATGGCCCCAGCATATCCCTTAATACGTGCGAATTTCGGGGAATTGTAAGGTCTTGAACCCAAGAAGGAAGATCTTTCTCTCTCCTCGACTCTACAGAAAATGAAGAGTCTTCAATACTCGAAAGCAGATTCATATTTCCGCTTTCGATCATACATGCTATAGTTGCTTTCGTGTAGGCAGTTTTTATACCAGCAACATAATCGGGACAAAGGAACCCCGCCAGCTCGGACTCGCTCCCTAGAAAATGTTTCCATATCCCCAAAACGGCAAAGACGTAGTCTCTCGGGTCAGTAGCACCACAAGACTGACTATACGTCAGCAAAGTCTCCAAAGAAAGTGGTTCCTTGTCCAGCTTCGACACTCTCAAAGCTTCAAAGTACGACTGGTTGCTAACAATACTCGACTTCATTTTGTCTTCGCTCCCAGAAGCAGCAATATCCATCTCTTCGTCCAAGATCATCCCTATCCGTGTTTCTCTGAGCGTTCTGGCAGCCTTACTAATATCCTTCCAACTAAGCAGGTACTCTCCACAAAGCACCAAGATATCCCTAGCTGCGAAAACTTCCTGAAGAATCCATACGCGACCGAAATACCTGCGCCTGAAGAAAGTACCCAGTGATAAGCGCTGCTGGTCATTAAGCGGTTCAAGGCCAAGTTTTTCATATCCTTGATTATGTCGTGAATGATTTGGAATACTGGTATCGAAGTTCTTGTCTTTCACGTTCGCAAGACGTATCATCATTTCTATTCCTCTCGAGGTCATAGTCGGAGTCATATCCTCTGGTCCGAGCCAAACAATGACTCGTTCAGCCATCTGATAAATCTTACTCATTTTCTCGACTTGCTCCGACCTTTCCTTCTTATCCCCTTGGTTGATACATACAGCATCGATCCAAATCAGATTCTTCTCTGATAATACTCCGTGGCCTTTCATCTGGAGCAGTGCTTCGTGGAGGTTGGGTTTTATTTTCAGGATCTCTTCATTGATATTGATGGCTGGTGTGTTTGAGCTGTTTCTAGTATTCCATTTTGCTTCTTGGGAGAGGAGGTCTTCGTAGAGGGGGTTTTCCCAAGTGTACGATAAACAAAAGTATTGTGGAACATTTGGAGAATCTAGATCCAAGACTTCCAGGTTACAGTTTATGGCTTCTCCGGGGGTTGACAGGACGCGAAGGACTCGGATGAGTCCGTTTCGCTCGTTTGTTGACAAGCTTGAATACATTTGAATTTATAGTACACTTTATTGAGAAAAGCTCAGATCTGAAGTTAGAAAAATAACCGGCAGGTTCAAGATACGGAATGGTCGCCGGATTATGGGAATCTGTAGGATTAAAAGAATGAATTTCAGCTTTGTTGAATACGAAATCTGGCCATAAATTATCCCCTAGAATATTTTTAGATGTCTTGTGTAACAAACCATGCGGCGAAGTATTAATGATTTAGACTGATTCTATCAACAAATCAGTCCTGGCGGATATATTTGAAAATAGATTACATGTAGCATGTACTGTGCCTGCCTGACTATAGACGGATTTATTCTGAGTCGTGTTACAGAATATTTGACTACGGAGCATTGGGATCCAAATCTTACAATTATAATATGACACGCTGACGTGGATGAACGCTTGACAACTGTAAGTCAGAACCTTGGCGTATTCTGTCTTCCCTATAGGTTCAAATATTGAGGCTCAGAGTAAGCTTGGAAATAACGGAATTACCATTCTTACGGAGCTCGTTACAGCTGACGTGCCTGCAAATATCTGTAATTACGCTCTTTTCACCGACCAGCTTGGCTGTAAATAGTAGAGGAGGGCATGCCCAGTCGATTATAGTACTTCTTCGCACCACGCATTGTTGAGTTTTCTCTCAATCCACGATTAAACTTTCCTTTTCTTTCTTCTTCTTCTCTTTATTTACTTACAGTCACTTGTTTATGTAACAATATGTACTTCCCACTCGCGTGGTGTGCATTTCTACTGTCTTCAGCTCCATTTTCTTTTGCAGTTCCCACCTCAACTGATTTCTCTGCACCACCATCCAGGGCATGTGGGAAAATTGTCAACTCAGGAGGTTCGTTTCATACAACCATTCAATTATCCTTTAGTGAACGAAGCCTGACACCGTGACCTAGAGTATTACTTTGCTGCGAGCCTTGCGTATGAATGTCTCACCAGCGTCCCATTCAATCCCGCCATATCTACGCGTTTCATCAAGTACTACAATGATACCATCCAATTCCAAAGCACTCTTGCTTACCTCAAGAATCCAACAAATACATACCAACAGCCAGCCGTCGACTTGGTCGGTGGTCTTGAACAATTACAACTCGGTATCAATAACGGCATTTTCCCGAATCAGTACGAGTTCGAAGCAACACTATTTAGTCTAATACAAGCAGCACATGACGCACATCTTTCTCTAGTAGCGGGAGCACTCGCCGTGTTCAGTTTTGGAAGCCTGAGAGACATCGTCTCTGTTTCAGCAGACGGTATTCAAATACCCAAAGTCTATATAGCGACAGATTGGCAAGATTATGAAGAAGGTGGTAAAGTCCCTTCAGCAATCACGACGATCAATGGTATCGAAGTCACAAAGTACCTTTCGGATTTTGCGGCTAAAAACTCATTTGGGAACTTGGAGCCACATTCAGACTGGAATCAATTGATGTTGAGTCCAATACAGGATGTTCAAGGCACTTTTAGTGTTTTTGGTGGGAGTGCATCTTTATATCCTGGCGAAAGCATAACTTTCAAACTTGATAATGGAACCGAACTCACGGATGATTTGTTTGCCTATTATTATGATCAGGGGCCAACGGGTCCTTTGGAGACTGGGGGGTAAGATACTCTCAAGAGACCTGTTAGCGCGTCTGTAATTATGCTAATTTTCATCACAGCGACTTTTACAATTATTTCGTGTTGGGTTTATATCCCTTTGGCTTCGATCCAAATTTTGATAATACTAATAACAATACTGGTGCAAATTCTGATAACACTGCGAGCATCATCAACAACATCACCGATAGTTCATCTATGTCAGGAACAACTTCGAACAATACCGAAGAATCGAAGTGTGCTGAAACATGGAATTCTTCTGCATACCCCAAATGCCCAGATATAGCACAAAGGTATCTGGGTGACGGTGGTGTTGTATCTGGTTAGTTATAGCATCACTTTGTAATCAGTCATGATACTTACACAGGAGACAGGTTATTTCCTAAACTACTCTGAGTTTTCTGTGCTCAGTATACCTAGCTTCGAAGCACAAGATGAGTCGCTCAAAACATTTCAAAGTACCGTGGCAGATTTTATCCAGAAAAGGTAACCAAATTTCGCCTATGTGACGCTTTACTACTAACAATTTTTAAAGTCTTGATACCAAGCGAAGCAAAGTTGTCATCGATCTTCAAGGTAATACGGGTGGCCAACCTCTGCTTGCGATTGACACTTTCAAGCAATTCTTTCCAAATATTGACCCGTTCTGTGGAAGCCGACTACGTGCACATCCTTTTGCCAACACTATGGGTCAAATCATAACAAGCAATTTCACAAGTCTTAATAGCACGGGAGACGATTACTTCTCCCTTGCGGCTAATGAATGGGTTTCTTCAAATCGATTGAACGCAGCCACGGACACGACCTTCAAATCTTGGAGCGAGTTTTTTGGCTCAAGTACACAAAATGACTACCGATTTACCACGACTCAGAAATATGCTCTTTCGGACAGCGTTTTTGTTGACGCTGCCGTTGGTTTCTTCGATGGCTCTTTTTCTATCAATGGCTATGAGTCTGAGACCGGAAAGGCCAACTCAGCTTCACCCTTTGTTCCCGAGAACATCATTATTGTAAGCTTCTTGACCCCTGCATTCATCCCATTGTCAACATAATCTGACCATTTTGAAAAGCTTACAGATGGATTATGCTCTTCAGCCTGCTCTCTGTTTCTAGAAATGATGCAACACGAGGCCGGCGTACGTGTAGTAGTCGTAGGTGGAAAACCAATCCCAGGTCCAATGCAAGCGAGCAGTTCTCGGGGCGCAATCCAATATGACATTCAAAATCTTGACTCGGACATCTATTACACCCAAGAAATTCTCGAAACCTACCATTCTCAAAGCTCATACTTTATATCGAGCCGTGAAAACAATCTTGATGTTTTTGTTTCCTCAGCAAGTGTTAACCTTCGCGACCAAGTTCGAAGTGATGATTCGACTCCATTACAATTCACATATCAGGCGGCTGATTGTCGGATTTACTATACGCCCAAGACGGTGTTCAACTTTATGGCCCTTTGGCAGTATGCTGCTGATGCAATTTGGACACATCCTAGTCTTTGTGTTGCAGGCTCTACAGGATTCTCGATGACTGCGAACAGGACCACGAAACCTCCACCCTCTACTGAAGCCGTGGAATTCTCTGTTGCAAATGCCATCTCGCACCTCAGTGCGAATTCCGACATTGCATATTTCGATGATGGATTTGAGGATGGTGGGGCACCCGGAAATCTAAGAAAATACTTCACATGCAAGGCTCACTCGGACTGCAAGGCTTCGGAAGTCTGTCTTACAGTATGTATTTCCACTGCAACGACTTCAAGCTTGAAACTCTTTGATTCGACAATACTAAAATTAAGATTACTAGATACCAGAACTGAACAACTCCAGTAGTATATGCTTCCCAACTTCGACATGTGAGGGCTCTCAAAAGTTATGTTCATTCCCTATCAAGAGCCCAGACAAACCACTCCCCGCTTCTTGCCACGATCTGCCCTGCGGTACCCCCGCAACTGTGAAGGCTTCTGGCCTGCAAGATGCGTGTGCCAAAAAAAAGAAGTATTGTCGGCCAGAACCGGAGCCAAAACCAAACAAGACAAGTGGTCGTCCACAAGTTCAAAGAAGCAACAAGACCCCAAGCAAGAGTAGCCCCAAGACGAATCATCCTAAGAAGGCGCCTTCAAGCTTGTAGTATACTTAGGCTTCTAGGACCAGATGACTGCAGATACAACATGTGTAATAACAAAATGTATTTTGATAGTAATCCTCTCTACACCACAAGCGAGTTGAAATGAGATGCACCCGGGGTCTGGGGGTACGCCACCAAGTGGAGTATGATACTACACTCCGACCTAAACAGTTGATACATAATTCTGTCCAGCAGAACTATGCAGCCGCACAGCCTGGACTACTTCCAGTGACGCAGCAACATTTGTAGTGTCTATCATCACACTCGTATACTGCGATACCCTGTCGTGGTATTGGTAAGCATTTTGATATGTATGCACAATTAGCGAGGGAAGAAAATCGTTGCTTACGTTTTTTTTTCCTGAGCAATCTTTTTCACACGTTAGGGATAATCCGCCTTTGCCGCAATTAAGCGGTGGGATCGCGGTCGTAAGAGAAACAAAGGTGAGGGCCAACAGGACAGTGAAGATCTTCATGTTGAATTGGTAAATTGTAGAATGAATGAGACTTGATTATGAAGACTAGTAGATAATATTTATTAAATTTGAAAGACTGGTAGATCGCGACGAAAATGAATTTTGATTATGGAAAGTGGTAGTAGGTAGGAACTTTTGAATATGACAGATTGGTAGATTGTTCGAGAGAATCTTTCCCGTGCGTCAAGGCTCTTTATTATATGTCAAAGTTTAGTACAGAGTACTAGGTGGGTTCCAAATGAAGCCAGATGACTGTATTCAGATTGGGATTTGTTTCGCATTTGATGTACGAGCTAAACGTTTTTGTTACTCGTTACGAGCCAGCATTTGTAAAAGAACTCTAATTTGTATGGCGCCCCTGAATCCACATTTCCAGACGAACAGGTCGTTGGTATCTTATTCTTCAATGAGGGGGACATGAATCAGCTAGTATTCTTACAACCTCATCATAGCAGGCAAAGGTCTCACTCTCTGTATCACGGCATCCCACACTCAAAATACCGTATTAGAAGATGTGGTAAATGAAATACAATCAGAAGAGTTAATCTTAGGTAGCTACAGATCTTTTATTTGTTGAGCTAATACTTTTGATATGATAATGTTTGAGAAGGTGAATTGGTGACGTTTCCTCTTGGTACCCTCTCCATGTTCCTACGACTACCCCGTACAACTTGCTAGGATAGAGTAGCTTATTTCCTTGCAGGGTAAGGGTCCTTTTGGCTCGGAATGTATCTGTACCATAGAAGTTAAACTTTTATATTCCCTACCACAACTAATCTGCCAGGAGTGACAGAATCGTCTGACCCGTACATCGAATGCAGAGCAAAAGCCATATAAGCCCCTCGTTGCATCATACTTCCTTCATCCTAGGCATATTAATTGTAACTTTTTTAAGAGTCGCTTTACAGTAGTGGAGTACAGGTAAAAACCCCCGTAAAGCTTGCAATTATTATGCCTAGGACGAAGAATGTACGTTTAGACTTTTGGGGTTGTCGTATTCAAGTTTGGTCTTAGTAATTATGCTTACTTGAACGTTACAGGCGACTGTAGTCCCATCTAAGTGGTGCGGAGCAAGTCGGACCAAACCCCCGTAGGGCGTCTAGGCATTATTCCGGCCGGTCCAACCACTTGGATATAGTTAGACATCTACTAGTAAGTACTATTTTTACTGTTTTGATATAAACAAGCTTTAGAAAAGACTTGTTTTCGGAAAATATTCATTATTAAGAAATTGTAAACCCAAAAACCCAAACGCACATATATTACAATAAAGGGATAATGATATGGCTTCATTCGGAATATACTATAAAAACTGCAATTATTAACCAGCTAAACATTATTCGATTCAAGTATATCACCCACTGTAAATCAATCAAACTATGGGGGCTATTAGAATTTTGTTAATTCTGGAGTACGATACCGAATGACACACAATTCACGAAGCTAAGGCAAAGGGGCCCTTATGCCCTATCGAAAAAACTTCTTATACAAAAGGAAATGGTGGGAGAGCCGGCACTTCTAGCCTGTGCACTGAAATTGCTTTGTCAAGTCCCGTAACAAGGATGCACGCGGTTGAACAGCTATAGGGGTATTATTGACATGATCATTGTATCAGGTATGCTTTGTTGTTTTAGCTAGCTGTCGGAAACATTCTTCTTTTCGATATCCCGGAAATATTCGCGGTGCTAACCTTGACTAGAAACCTTATAGCGAGTCGAGGTTTTAATATAATATAATTTCTCGTTTATTAACGACTCGCCTAACATGCGTGCTTTACCTTCTAATTTGGATAATTCCAGGCCGGAACATCGGGCATGTTAATTGAGATCAATTATAAGAACCCCTATGCCCTTTTCGTGTAAGCGTACCTTTCATTATTTGTTTCTTGTAATCAAGCTCAGACTCCCAATATATCAAATATAACAATTACACACACCTTTTTTCGCGGACTAAATTTTTTGTTCTAAACGATTCAGTCTCTTCTCTCCTAGACTAAACAATCTATTTCCCTCTGAGGAGATGGCTCCTCCTAGGCCCCCTCTCACCCCTACCCCCTGCATAAGGGGTCCTAGGGGAGTAGGAAGCCGCCCTCTGCCCCCTATCCCAAATATATAACAACTGTTTGTCGCTGGGACTTCTAAAGTCCTTGAACGGAACCGAGTCGGACAGACCTACTTTGGTAGAACTGCAGAGGCAGTAGACCACCACCTAAGTACGTTTCTTGACAAGGCTCCCGACGACGTCCTTCCGCTACTACGCGACCTCTGTCAACAAATAGGCGACCTTTGCCTAGCTTTTTACAACGCCTATATACAAGGGAACTCCCCCCCTGTACTAAAAACAGCCCTTGAGCTACGCCGGCCTCTCTTGCGAGCAATAGAGGACGATTCTACCCTACCCTCTCCCCTCCCTATAGCGAAAAAAACTTCCTACGCACGGACCGCGGCTGCCTTAGCAGGCGCCCAGGCTAGAACAACTATA
>UNPT01000643.1:0-19172 GCA_900536445.1 Hymenoscyphus occultus
TATATAGAAGTGATTTTAGCAGACGGTGGTTATACAAAATACTAGCAGTTTGCTTAAAGCAGCATTAACTTGCATTCCAAGGTGCACAGACGCCCCACATCAAATAATTGGGCCCTGTACCAAAGTATCTTCTCAATTATCTCTAACCAGGTTTACAGTCTTGTCGTAATCCATAGCATTAGTGCCCACCCTAATGATACCTAGTATAAGAATATTGGCACACCCGAAGCGCCATCCTATGTTAACTAGCTCAAGGATGTAAATATACTGCTATTAGTGGTACCAAATGCGCGGATACTTCGATATAGGTACGAATCTGAGTAGTTTAGGGATAATACGATTTACTAGAAGACAATAAATGTTACAACGCGCTTCCTTATCGCCTTAAAACGAGAAAGAAAGGTAAGTAGTTCAGCTTAGGATAATCTAGTTGCTAATACGCTATACTATAGGAGTTTCCCCTCCGCCCATTGATAATTATAGCACATTGTTTTGGCGGGCTAGTAGTCTTGAAGGTTAGTCTTACAGACCCTCTTATTAACTTTGACTAACACGACTAGGCTCTCCTCGAAGCGCAATACTATAAAGATAATTGGCCAGGTATATTTGATTCTATAACAGGTCTAGTTTTCTTCGGCACACTATTCAGAGGATCAGAGGGTATGAAATAGAGTGAGATGCTTGAGGCTGCACAAAGAGAATATACCGAGGATCAAATCCAGACAGAAGTGCTAAGGGTACTGGAACCAGGGAACGAGTTCCTTCAAGATATTATTAATAGCTTCTACAAGACACGGTCACAAGCAAACAAGGCGCGAGTTACCTGTTTCTACGAGATGAAAGCAAGTAATATTAGAGCTATTGTTAGCAAGCAAGAAAGAATAGTATGTCAAGTTCATATTTACTATAAAGTTGCTAATAATTTATTAGAGATTTGTAGTAAATAAGAGCTCAGGCTGTCTTGACCTCTCAGAGTCAACTAAAAGATATTCCCTCTCCCGAACCCACTTTAATATAAACAAATTTGGGAAGCCGACAGAAGAAGACTTCTTGACTATGTCCGAGGTAATCCAGGATATGGTTAAGGTGGCTCCTCAGCTTCTTATAGCCCGGTCTCAAGACAAGCTGGTAGAGGCTGAGCAGATGTACCAGCGGGCGTTGCACGTCAAAGAGAAGGCCCTTGGACCAGATCACACATCGACCCTGGGAACAGTCAACAACTTAGGCCTCCTCTACAAAGATCAAGGCAAGCTGGTAGAGGCTGAGCAGATGTTTCAGCGGGCGTTGCATGGCTATGAGAAGGCCCTTGGATCAGATCATATAAGGTATAAGGCCGTGAAGCAAAATATAGCATCTTTGGCTAGTTTAAGTAGTAAGAATATATGCCCTGTATTATCATTCATTTTATCTCAAATAGCTAATTATATTGAGCAGATAACCTAGATAGGTGGTAATGATCCACACTGTAGAGTACTGAGTACAACAGGCAGGGGCAGGTTGAAGAGTGTGTATTAGACTCGAGAGAGAACTCGTACTCGGACGATATACAGCTGACGCTAGTCTGTGCGACACTAGTCCAGATCTGGACAAGCTAAGCCTGGACTCGAGTTACTACGTATATAGATGTAACGAATACTCAATCGGGCTAACTAAACTTGGCTAGGTGTTCGCTGGTTGGTATGCTAGGATAAGAAGAAGACTGTCGGGTTGTTCACTTGGAAGTGAACTCGTTACTTGTATCAAAGATGTCAAACTAATATGATAAGATTGATAACTAAGTTGAGCACGAAGCTCCTATCTAATGGCAGACGTGCCAGTCTTATATATAACCTTCATACTCCTCAATCATATTAATCACTCTAATCCGTATGATCCTGCTCAGTAGTGCTCACTTGATCAAGTATGATCAAGTCTGGTCACGTGACAGTGACTACCGAAATCCTTGGATCGCTTAGCTCTCTAAGCGAACCCTATTTGCTATAAGAAACCTGGATATGCCTGTCGAGGGTTGCCCCTCTTCATTATGACAAGTATCACGTGAACACGTGATTCGTAACGTAGTAGTAGAGCTTAAAAGTAAGAACTATACTAAATATGACGACACGTACGATATGTTGCCCGTGGGCGCCCAAGGTATAGGTTATGGAATCGTAGAACTGTCTTATTGAAGATTCTAAGCTAAGGAGGAGAGGAGAGCTCGAGAGAACTCGAGTCTAAGTACCTTACGTACAATGTGTGATGCCAAGCCACGCTAGTCAAGGCTGAGATAGCACGTGACGGTAAGAAACGTGACAGTACCTACAATTGTGACGGTTCTGACCATCACGTGCCACTTATATCACGTGGCGTCACTTAGCGACCCACACCATGTATGTAGACTTGAGCTGAAAAACTTCACAAACAGCGAGAACAAAGTTTTTGAAATCGAATAGCGAAAACCACATCTAGCAGTCCTCCTTTTGGTCAGTTAAGAAGCCTGGGCCAGTGTGCATCGCCCAGTGTAACATAGGCATCATGGTGACACCGTGGCCTCAAGTGACAGCATGGCCCAACGATATCCGCGAGCACGCTACACACCTTAGTGATTACCTTAGGAAAGCACTTGCCTATGTTGAATCTAATGGAGACTAGCCGGTGTCAAAGCCCTTAATTAGAACCATGATCGCGTCTATGAGCGTCTTCGTCGCCAAATTCCAAAGCACTCTAGACGTCAGAGCTATTATATAAGCCATTACGACCATCCAAAGCAACCTCGAAACCACGGTAGAAACAGTACAATCTACAGCGACAAGAGTTCAATAAAACACAGACACATACCAACAGGCCGTCATACTTAGCCAGGAGACCAATGAAGCTGTGAAGGAAGCCGCCAAATCGAGAAGAACAACTACTGCACTTATACAAGAGACGAACGACATAGCGAAAGCAACGAACGACACGGTGAAGGCTATCTAGACTATACCGTCATCTAAGGTGTCATATACGTCGGTATTGAGCAGCAATACTATCCCCCTAAATAAGCTAATTATAATATCTATACAAACATCTTCATTTATCTAAGCACAACGTGAGATTATTATAAAGATCACAGACCCAAACACTATTGAAAGTCTCCGTGTAAAAACCCCCCAAACCTACAGAGCCACGTTGATCGAGCGATTAAACAGAGTAAAAACCAACATATTGAACGGATATATGTGACATCAGCTAACCAATTAAAGAGTAGAGACCTTAGTATTAAAAAATCTAACAAAAACGAAGCAGACGCACTAAAGCAATTTGCAAACGACTGGATCAATCGAATTGGGAGAGGCACAAACATACAACTACTAACATATGGGGTTCTTACACACGGGATTAGAACACGCACAATGGACATGGAGAAGTTCGATTAGATTAAAGCAGAGCTACTACGTGATAACCGACAATTCATACTAAATGCGGATATTAAATACATCGGATGGTTATCTAGAGTAGCCCGCACGAAGACAGCTTTAACTATTATAGTTGAGTTTACTAGCCCAGAAGACGTGAACAAAATCATTGATGAAGGCCTCATTTGGTAAGGCGAGGTGTTTCAATGCGAGAGATATGATAGGCAGTGCCGACTAAAGTAATGCTATAAATGCCAAAGATATGGCCACATCGGAACCTAGTGTAAAGCGAACACAGCATGTGGCTACTGCGCAGAGGCGCACAACTCGAAAGATTGCCCGATAAAGGTCAACAAGACGGTGGCCAGGAAATGCGCCACTTATAAAGGTGTACATAAGGCGTGGAATAATCGATGCCTAGTCAGAAAAGTCGAACTTGCGAAAGTAAAGGCGGCATATGATACTCGACAACTATACCATTTTGTCCCAACCACAAGACAGAAGCAGACGAGCGAAATCTTCACTTTTAGTATAGTAATAGGAGAGCTAAACAGAAGTCAGAGAGGGCGACCAAGCTCTACTGCCGCTAGTGTAATACCTACAGTATAATTCCCTACCCCCGGTAGGCAGAATACCAGAAGTAAGTCACCGACGAAGGGTAGAGCACCAAAAAGAATTAATACAGGGAATACATTGAACAGTACGTACAACGAAAACGAGGACATTGTCATAGAGGAGGGTAGTTAGAGATCAAGAAGACCATATGTGCCCTCAAGAAGAGCGCTAGAATTAATCACAACGAACTCAGTACTTACCTCCTAGTTTAATTCAGAGGAGTCATAAGTTATAACAAAAGCAGCCTAAAAATACTATAGTACAACGTTATGAAATCAAAGGACGTAGTAATAGCATCACTACTACAAGACCCGAAGATTCAAGAATACGATATCCTAGCTCTCTAAGAGCTGTGGAGGAACCCCTTTTCTCCGACTACTTATAACCTAAATTTATATATCTTTTAACTATGCTCCCCTAAAGATAGTAGAGAAACGCTAGCAAGGGTATACTTCTTTATCAATAAGAAGATTAACCCGCACAAATAGATATTCATAGAACATACCCGAGACCTAATCACAATAGAAATTACCATAATAAACAAACCTATAGACGAAACAACAAAGATTGTAATATATAATATATATAAGCCCCCGAGAGGAACGGAACATAGAACAAGCTATCTACCACAGCTTTAAGTAGTACTATTAAAACACCAAGGCGAAGAACAGGTCATCCTAGGAGACTTCAACCTACATCACAGACTCTGGGGCGGACCAGTAATACGCGAAAGAGACCCAGAGTCCGAGGACCTAATCGATATTATTAACAAATTTTAGCTCGGCAGCATCCTACCAGCAAACATAGTCACATATGACGACAAAAACGTGTAAAGTTGTATCGACCTCTGTTACGGCACACAAGATCTTGTAGACAAAGTTATTATATGTGGGATAGACGAGAGAATGGATCACAACTCCGACTATCTTCTAATCATAATTTATCTAGACTTTAGAACGATAAACTAACCGTATGAAGATATACGAGACTGGTCTAACACCGACGGGAAAGAGCTCCGGAAAAGACTATAAAAAGAGCTACCTATATACCGTTCCCCTAAAACCCGGACCGCATTAGACAGATACGTAGAGGAAGTTATAATTACTCTATAATCAGCTATCAATCACGCTACGCCCCTTAAAAAGTGGTCCCCAAGGACAAGAGCTGGCTGGACGACAGAATACAAAGAGATACAGGTACAAGTTAGAAGGTTAAAGCGCCAGAACAGCCGATTGTACACAGAGGAGAGCTAGGAGGCCTACCGAATAGCCCGTAACCAAAAGGGAAGAGTGATACGTAGATCTCTACGCCAAGGACTCAGAGACAAGATAGAAAGCGCGATGGAAAGTCCAGAGAGCATGTGGAAACTAGCAAAGTAGGCCAGAAACCGCGGCGAGATAAGAGTAGTAATAACAACCTTAATACTTAAAAATCCTATAATATACGTTAAGTACAAAGAAGCATAAGACAAAGTATAACTTCTTAAGACAAACTTCTTCCTAACCCCACCGGAACCGGACTTACAGGATATAAACGAGGCCATATACCAAGACCAGATTCTATTCCCAGATATTACAGAGAAGGAAGTACTTTAGACAATCACTGCGACGCGTCTAATAAAAGCCGCAGGACCAGATAGCATAGTAAACCGGATCCTACACATCGCGGCCACCTAAATAGCCCCGCACCTTACAAGGATATTCAACTGGAGTCTTCGCCTAGAATACTGCCTAGTACATTTTCGGCAGTCTACAACGATTGTCCTTCGGAAGCCTGGCAAAGACGACTACACGACACCTAAGTCATACCGACCGATCGTATTAATAAATACTATTGGCAAGGTCATGGATGCTATTATCGCGAAGAGAATCAGTTACGTAACCGAGGTTCATCAACTACTTCCAAATACTCACATGGGAGGACGGAAGGGGAGATCCATAGAGCACGCTGTATATGCAGTTATCGAAAAGATCTATGCAGCCTAGAATTCACCTTAGCCATAGGTAGTAAGCCTTCTTCTTCTCGACGTCTCCGGGGCTTTTGACAACGTTTCACACGCAAGGCTACTTCATAATCTACGCAAGCGTAGAATAGACGAAAGAACGGTTAGATAGATAGCTAGCTTCTTAGCGGACCGGGACACAGTTATAACCTTCGACGTATTCAAAATAGACACCTACTAAATAACAACGGGCATTCCTTAAGGCTTACTACTCTTACCAATACTATACCTGTACTATAATGCCGATCTAATCGACATCTGCAGTTAAGAAAATAATACCCTGGCAACAGGATATATCGATGATATCGCAATCCTGTGGTAGGGAAGCTCAACAGAAGCGACATGTAGAAGCCTGGAAAGGACAATGGAACAGGCCATAATATGGGCAAAGAGATATGTATCAGTGTTCGCCCCAAGCAAATTCTAACTTACTTACTATATAAGAAAGAGGTAACTACTAAATATGGAACACGAAATATAAGTAGACCAGATAGAAATCTACCCTTAACCAAGTTGTAGGTACCTAGGCATTATACTCGACATAGTATTAAATTGGAAGTAATATACTGTAATAATTAGGATAGAAAATAAGATACTATAATTAAAAAGTTTGTTAAATCGACGATTGTAACCTTATCTTAAACAAAAAGTAATATTTAATAAACAAAAAAAGCGGGTCTCCACCACTAACTACCCCCTTTTATGCCGCTTCCACCACTACTATCACATCCACAACTTCCTTTTCCCTCCTTTTTAGCTCCTTATTTCTACTTGAGCGGTAGCTGGCCTAATCGTAACCAAAATTCCTAGGTAAAACATACTAATACGTAGGAAAAGACAAGCCAAAAGCCTAGAATTTTCGTTCCGGTAGCGCCGGTGGAGATATTATTAGCGATAGCTTCATGTTTGTCTCGATATTCGACTCTTAATTGTCTCGATATCGATACTAAGAGACAGAAAGAGATTTGTATAATTTCAGAGAGAAAAGACTAAGTTCTAGACGGCGTAAACTTAGTAGTTCTAATCACTTTGAACCTCTATATAATAGCCTTGTTTCCGTACTAAAGAAGTGCTTAACAAGAATCTAATTATCATACAATTTCTTTGCCTATAGCTTCTTCCAACCCTTTTGCCTTGATTTCCTACCTAAAACTCCTTCGACGACTTCCTTATAGAAATTATAATAATAAGTTCTACCTTACTCTAGCGACGTTAATAAATCGATCGAGCTAGATTAATGAGATATAGTAGAACTCGCTCTCGATATAATACTCCTTCTTACTTTGTAAATACTTCTATCTTTACAGCCTCTTTAGATCTAACTCCTTTAACTAACGTCGTCCTTGAGCTAGGCCAAGTTACTCTCCAAGATGCCTTTAATCCTTCATCATCTCGTCCAACTCGTCCCGGTCCTCGTCCTCGGGCACAGCCAAATGGCCCTGCAATAAACGACAATATTAGGAGACTTTGGGTTGGTAGCATGAATAAGACCCAGGTTATCTCTGCCTTCAAGAAGTTTAGGTTAAGTAACAGCGAGTTTATCTAGGACTTTGATGCTAATAGAACCAGGTATAGTTTATTGTTTTACCCCGCATTTACCCCTCCTTTTAATAAACTTCTTCTAATTTATATAGCAGCCGTCCCCGAGTGCGAGTTTCCTACACCAGGGAACATAAGCTCAGGGCAATATATTATACCTTGTATACTTAGAAGAGAGGGAAGAATAGCGAACTAATACCCATCTCTCGATATAAGGCCGTACAAAACCTCGAGATAACCGCTATTATATTAAACAATTGGATTACGCATAAGACGAAGATTAGGAACTCGTAGAAGGGCTCGCGTCGTTCCAGGGTACTAATGGACGGTAGGCAGGCGGAGATGGAAGCAAAAGTATATCCTCTTTTCGTCGAAGCAAGACTTCAAGGTAAGAGAATCACGCATCGCTGGTTCCTTCGACATACTCAAGAGAAGTACCGCGAAATATATCCTCATCGTTGTACCTAGGATCCAACAACTAAAAGGTAGCTTTATCTCGGTTTCAAGTTCTCAAACTCCTAGTTCTAAGCATTCCTCAGACGGTTTAACATCTCCCTCCGCTGCAAGACGAAAAGAGCTCAAAAGGCACCGGAAGAGCTTCGATCTGTGATTCAGAAGTTCCTCTAATTCAACCGCCGTAATACCGTTGTACTTCCGACCTCTGACTACGGCAAAGATCGCGGACCTGATGTGCCACGAGTTGGACGATTCTTGCTCTCGTATATTAGCAACATGGACCAGACGCCTATGGCGTTCGAATTCCTCTCGACTAGTCGAACCTACGACCATCGCGGAAACCGTACTATGTTCTTGAAAGGCGGACAAAGTGGATAGGAAAAGCGATAAGCAACACTTTAAATATACGTGTCCGCGGATGGAGTCGCTCACTGTCGTCCACTCCTCATGTTTGCAGGAAAGCCGGGTGTTGGGAATAAGAATCGACAGGCGGAAGTAAAGAAGTATCACCCTAGAGTTAATGTTATTTAGAACGAGAAGGCGTATTACAATACTGTAGAACTAACCAGATAGTTCAAGAATCAATATAAGTGGGCTTCGCCTTTCTCGCCTAGCGACAACGAACCTCGTCTTCTCGTACTTGACGCTTTTGCACCTCAAAAGGGTAAAGGACAAGCAATTCCTACTAAAGAGACTCCCGCGGCGAAAGCCAAACGCGAAGGAGAAGAGCGTAAAATCCTTAAGTTGCGTAAGACTCTCAAGGATTTGAACGTCACAACCTTAATCATTCCTGGTGGCTGTACTAGATACGTACAAGTCCTCGACGTATCCGTCAATAAGATCATAAAGGACTTGACCAAACAGGCGGAAGAGGACCACTACGACGCTAACCCAGAAGAGTGGAAAGTAGGTAAATACTCGAAAGGAGACCGTAGAGTTTTGTTAACTCAATAGGTTGGAAAGGCCTAGGAGATCCTTCACCGTGATTACAAGGACACTATTATAAAAACCTTTCGTAACGTATGTATTACTCCTCCTACTTTTACGTATACTAATATAATAAATAGCTTGGACTTTCCTTGAATCCTGACGGAAGCGAAGGTAGCGAAATAAAAATCCGCGACCTACTAGATATGGTGGTAGGAGATTTTTCTCTTTCTACGGACGATTCTATCGATTCTGACGACGACGACCTTCCTCTAATCTAATATACTACACCTGTCGATACCGCGAATAACGACGATTCTTAAGCAATAACCACTTCTGCGAATACTCTACTCGTTCTGTATATACAACTTCGCAATAGGAACCTTCGTACAGCAACATATCAGACAGAAGTTAAGGTAGAAACAGGCTCATTTAGTGTTAAGGATAGTATAGATTTTAAAGAGGATTAGGCGGATATAACTACAGATAGTGGAGACGATACTGAAGATGTATTCGATAGCGACGACAAGGACGAGTTTGATCCTGACGAAGACATAGACGACCCGCAGGATATAGATATAGATAGAGATTAGGTAGAGTTTTAGCTAATTTTGTATTGATTTTGTACGATATAAGGGGCATAATAAGGGGTAATTTGGTGCGATTCTATTGGTTAAACTTATAAGATATGATTTGTGGCCTAGCTTGTAACCTTCTCTTATATATCTATTTATCTTATACTAAAATGTTACCTACTATCCTAATTAATACGGTAGGCACGAAAAGGTAACTATAACTGCCCTAGCCCAGCAGAAGCACGAACAGGTTCTGTCTCCCTAACCCCTATAGCATAGCTTTGGACAAAGTAGAAGGATTTTGAAGGGGTGTCTATTAAGATCTGTCCTACGCGGAGCTTAAATACAGGGTATGATTATGTAATAACATCTCGTGTAGGGACTAGAATCGCCCTACTTCTCAACAGTTTCGGCAATTCTGCCGGACTTTTAACAGATTTAGCTAGCGGCTAATTCTGCTAGTCTCGATAGATTCGGCAATTCTGCCGGACTTTTAACGGATTTAGCTAGCGGCTGATTCTACCAGCCTTAATGGATTCGGTAATTCTGCCGGACTTTTGACAGATTTGGCTAGCGGCTGATTCTACCAGCCTTGACGGATTCCGCAATTCTGCCGAACTTTGACAGCTACGCGGTAGATAGAAAAAGTGTTACGAGAGCCTAGGGTCCATGTACAACTATATATGAAAACCCTTATAATTAAGTAAAAACATTACTTTTTTAACTAATTTAAGCTATATTTAATGGCTTGTCATCTTTCCTTTTGTATTAATATAATCCTGTAGCCTTTGAGGTATCTTATCCACCCATTTGTTTATAGTCTCTTACTTTAAATTCTCCTACCCTTCTTAAGTAAGGACTTGTAACTATTGGATATCGTTGTGCGTATACTTTTTCACCTGACTCTTTAGTAGTTGCCAGCCATTCTCAGCAATAGTTAAGTTAGGAGAGCCTGCGCAATTCTGGTAGGTCTCGAGTCCATGCCTCTCTTTCCAGTCCTTTACTAGAGTTATCTTCGCTTTGCCTCTAGAGTAACCGTGTCCTGAATCGCCGTCTTCTTCTAAAACAAAATCATCGCCTCGTATAAGCCAAGGGAGGACAATCGGGTTTAGAATCTGCTCTACATAACACTCCTGCGACATCTTTCCATTCTCGTTACCAGCATTGTAGAAGACTAGAGGGCTTTTGAAGTTATACCTAATAGCGGCCTACGTATAAAGTTTGTACGTAGTATTAATCTCTTCTCCCTCATTCTCTCCCTTTTTGCCCTTCTTTTTCTTCTTCTTTTAATCCTGTTCTTAAATACAATCAGGACAATCCCGCTCTCCTAGCTTGCGTAGAATATAGATCCTGCCTTATGGACCAAAAGAGAAATGAACTTCGTCCGAGAATCTAACTCGGTACTAATCCTCTGCTTTTGGATATTTCTCAAGCATTTTCTCTGCCTACTTCTTCCTCCTATCGGCTAGCTCATTGCTCACATAAGACTTCTTGTAAGCGATGCAGTACCGCTAACCAATCTGACCCATCTCTCGCTATACCGTCTTCGCCGAGATTGGTTTATTATGTTTACTTAGCTCCTGTACCTCCTCTACAAGAGCCTCCCAAGTAAGGGTACGGCCCTCAAAACCATTGTCCCATATAAGCTTTTCTAGCTTAAATAAGACTTCTTGCGTAATAAGCTTTTCTCTTCCTCGAGTCTCTTCTTCTTGTGAGTTGTGAGCAAATTAGCGAGTAGGTAAGAGCGAAGAAATATCGAGATCTGTGCCTATTCTTTTAACAAATCGCTATCTATTCTAATAAGGTACACCGAGAAAGTCAAAGATTTCTGGATGGCTTTTTTAAGCCTCTTTTAGTAGGGATCTATTAAACAAAACAACGGCTTAAACAGATGCTTTTGTAGGGGTCTGTATATACTTATTCTTCTGCCTTTTCTATATAATCGTAGGTTCTGTTTCGCCGGGGGGGTCAGGTATACGAGGTCTTTTTCCAGTATATCGGTTACGATTTTTGCCGTGTCTTTCTTTGTCACTATGTGAGACAGGCATCTTAATTTCAAGCGTATTTCAAGCGTTATTTTAAGCGTGTTTAAGTAGAATCGGGGTAGAATTAGAGTATAGGAAGTAATAATTAGGTTTGTTTACTTAGGAATATAATAAGGTGCGTCATCGCTTAGTGTACACGGACCCCTGGGCCCTCGCGACACTTTTTCTATCTACCGCGGTGACAGCTTTAATTAGCGGCTGATTCTGCCAGCATAGACACATGATCTCGCGTATACTATTAATCACAGTGCTTAGTAAGTAGTAGGGATAGATAAGAGAACGCCAGACTACTTTGGTTAGCGGCTAATTCTGTTAGTATTAATAGATTCGGCAATTCTACTATCAAATCTAGCAGAATCGCTAAACCCGTCGAGGTTAGTAACTTAATAATAACTCTTTGACCAAATTAGACGCTATTGAAGTTTTAGGTCTTACTATGTCTCCAAAGTTTATATAGGCATTCCTTAAATATAGCGGGTATTGTAACGGTTCTAACCATCACGTGCCACTTGTATCACGTGGCGTCGCTTAGCGACCCATACCTCGTATTTAGACTCGAGCTCTCTTAAGCTCTCCTCTTCTCCTTAGCTTAGAATCTTCAATAAGACAGTTCTACAGTGCCTAACTTACACCTGACGTAGTCGTGCATTCGTGCGCGGTCCATTAGCTGTGCGTGTCGTCACAGCTGCCCTAAGATACAAGTGTTTTATCTATTCGGCCCTCCGAATATCTCTAACAATTGAGCCTTTGTTATTAGCTGTCTGCTTTGTACCTGCCTCGCCTATACACCTTGTATTCTATCTAGTTCCCTCTAAGCCTGCTCTTGCGGGTTGCACATTCTAGTCATTGTTAGTAGCGGCCTAAAACTTAACTTAAAGTCCTTAATAATACATATATATGTTACCCAATCGTCTGTCTCGATATCGAGGTCGTAGTCCACATCCCCCTAGATAATTTTACAGTTTGCTTAGATTCTTCGACCTTAGGTAGACATGATTGATACAGTATACTAGTTATACTTAGTAGAGACTTATACTAAAACATACCTACAGATAGGATGTAAAAGAGATTATTATCTTGCTTTAGAAAGCTTTGACATAGTGTGAAGGTTCGATTTCGAGTTTTATAGCGAATGGATTCGCTATAAAACTCGAAATCGAACCTTCACACATAGGATTAAAGGAATGTAGGGGTTTCCTGAATTAAGGGAAGATTCTAGCCGGCTTATTGTTTTTGTTTTTTATTTTTACTTATAATAGTAGCTCTGAGCCGTTGTATTAGAGATTTCTTCGCTATGTTAAGTTAGCCTCGTTCCTAGCTTTTGAATTCTTAAAATAAAACATGTACTATAGGAAAACCGTGACTCCATCCTCTATTTGAAGGCGTAAATATAGCTTGGTATAGTGTTTTGGTACTTCGCTTAGTAAATACAATAGTAGGATGGAGTTGCTAGCGTGACCTCTTGTCATGTACAAATAATAGCTAGCTCTAGGACTTCTTAGCTAGCTCGCGATCAATCTCAACCTTATTCTGGAACAGTCTTTTGTACGCTCCTAGTGATACCCTGACACTCTATCCCCTCAAAGACCTCGTTATAGTAATCTGTAGTGCTTGTTATATATAGCAAAAAACCGGGAATAAGGTTTTAAGACAAAGGTAATGATTTAGTGGTTGTTGGAAATAGTTGTTGGAAATAGTGAAAAAGTAGCCATTCACTATATCTGTCAGCCACATGCCAACCTGCTAGCTCCGCTCAATGCGGACTAGCGTGGTACGCTCCTAGACATATATAGTCAGGTTACTTAGCACTTAGTAAATTAAAGAGTTTTCCGCCCAGAATTCCTGATAACAGTGGTTATTTATATAGAAGAAAACAATATCACGGCACTCTTGTTAAAAAGTAGATAAACAACGTAGCACTTCCTTTAAAAACTCTAAAAGCCACCTAGCCGTCCTTGCTACCTTACGTCTACTTCCGAGGTCGGCCACGTCGCTTCTTTAGCTCTTCTTCCTCCTGGGCATCAGGTAGTCTAGTAGCTAGCCGACTTCGTTTCTGAGGCCGCTTACCACCCCTGGTCCCGGTCCTAACTTCCGTTATAAAGGTATCTACCATTTCCTTAGCTCTAGCTAATTCAGATTTAGGTATCTACGTCTTATTCTATTCTACCCGAAAGTACCTCTTACCACTAACTATTTTCTAACCAGTGATTTTGTGGATTCCCCATTCCTAAGTAGGGTCTATGATTAAAGTAGCCGACTAAGTTTCTTCGAGGTCGGTGGGACTATCTTGTTGCTGCCCTTGGCTTTGAGAAAGTAGTAATGATTCTTAAGAAAATATAAGATAGTATAGAACTTTTAACTCTACTATCTTTAGTATAAAGGATCTATAGATAGGAATCCCTTCGCTCTCCTACATACTTCTAGACGAGGTTACTTCTGTAGCTTAGCATAAAACGTCAAGGGGATGAGTAGGGTAGGCTGCCGCATGACAGTCCCCTGCGTCCTTCGTCCGCCTCAACGGTTTCCGTGGTCTGAAGCCTCTCTGAGAACTAGTAGTAACACTCCTATCGTCATAATCTCCGTTATCATAATCATTAGTACTTCTATTATTAAACATTTCTTGGTCTAGGGTTATAATTTTAGCGCGGGACTAGGATTCGGCGCGGGGTCTGAGTATAGCAGAAGTAGTACTAGCTAATCCAATAGGGGCAATTGCACGAGGACTTTTGCGGCGGAAGTTTTCGGTAACACCCTCGAGACGAAGCTTTAGTAGATGGTCGTTCTTCAAGTCTGACTCCTAGGGAGAGGCCGCTGCTAAGTCTAGCTATAGGGATTGCTCAAGAATGTTGCTATTAGAGACTTAATTCTTAACGGAAGCGGTAGATAACTCTTGTCCTTTTGTAGAGCAAGTGCTATTACTATCCTTAGCGCTTCCCTCGACAGAGACATCAGAGCCCCTATTCTCCAGCTCCTTAGTAACATCGAGATTCGTACTTCCTTGTATATTGTCGGTATCTATCTATTTTCTAGCTTAGTATATGATAGACCCTTGGCTAGGGGAGGCTAACCTTGGTCGGTTAGCAGGGAGCTAAAGCTAAGTATTGTCGATTTCGCTACTAATTTTATCATTTTTGTCTTAGTGGTTAGCGACAAGAAAACAAGACGTGAGTACTACTCTTAAGCTAAAGCCGCCTATGAACTCGTTATCCGTAATATATAAAGAATTGGGATAGCTATTAGCTATAAGGTCGACATCAGGATTAGTATAATCGGTTTTAGAATCGGCGCCTATAGATTCATTGTTACTAAGTATAATCGGATCTAAGATCGTATAGGTAAGAAGTCTAGGTTAAAGTAAGAACCTTAGTATACTTACCTTAAGTGCTTCCTTCTGAGCGGCTAGAATCGAGAGGACTATTACGTCGATTTCCGTTATCGATCTTTTTAGTTATTTTACGGTAGTTCGGTTTCGCGCTTACTAAGTAGTTCTGCTACTTTATACCCGACAGAAACTTATCTATTTCCGGGAAGTTGTTATCGTCGTCGCTGCCTAGGGGATTCTATATTACTATTAGATTTTCTCTACAAATATTAGATATAATAGTCGCGACGGAAAGTCTTAATACTTACCTCGTATTTAAACTTTATTATTTCTATAACGCTAAACTGTAAGGCGTTTCTAGAATAAATCACTCAAGTCTTAAGATTCGGTTATATTATCTTTCGAAGGATTATTCTATTAATTAAAATCTAGTACTATTTAGCGAATAGGAAAAGATGCTCTAGATACTCTAACCCCATTTAGAGTCGTGCGTACACCTAGCAAGCGAGGGGGGCGGCTATTCGAGGCCGAAGGGGGCTGGTAAAAGATAATATCGTCCATAGTAAGTACTAAATGCGCGATTGTGCTCGGTAGGGTAGATACTAAGGGAGGAATTTCTAGGTTTATATAGGAAGAACTTTTACCGTTCTCGACACTTAGCTATAGAGAGCAAAGCAGAGTATATAGATGTCTCAGCAGGGAGGAAGCTCTATACTACCGCTGTAGATCTCGTAAAATTTGATCCTACTATAAGTCCTTATTACAAAATGACCTCTAATCGGCTACCCTCGCCTAGTTCGAAGTCTCATGCGATCTATACAATCTCGTACACAGCTACGCTAAAATGACAACAGAAGTTCCTAGTCGGCTTCTCCGTGATTGGGAACCTTCCTAATATGAGCACATCCGCTCCCTCGCCCTACCCTAGACTACTGATGCTACGTAATTCCCGGCGGAACTAGGTAGAAGCTAGCTACTTTGTCTTAAGGTATTTACTAGATTGGCTAGGTTATACCGTATACAAGGGAAAAGCCTCCAATGTCGCATTGACCGAGGGTTACGGCTATAAGGATAGCGTTAGTGCGACGGTAAGGGTCTACCCTCGTAACTTAGCTAATCTAATATAATCTAGAGCGATAATCGCTAGTATAATGAGCAAGGAAATCGAATACAGAGCGGTAGATCGAGGGTTCGGACTTCAAACAGGCGGTATAGTAAGAGTCTTCCACTATAGCGAGCTCGACGATGGCGGGTTGCCGGCGCATAGCGAGAATTAAACGACCGACCGAGCAGGGAAAGGTTAGCGCTAGCGAGGAGACATCTTTCTAAGTAGCAATTTCCTAGAATCAGGGCAGCAGAAGAGTTCAGTTGCTCTACCTGCTAGTCGGAATCCTTGGTGTCTAGTCTTAAGATAGTAAGGCCTTTTCGCCATTGGGATATCACTTAGGTGAAGATCTATATCCGGCCGAGGTTTACGTAAGGAGATAACTCTGAGATTATACCTACTCTATTACTCCTACAATAGTACTATAGTAGGAATCTCTGGCATCCATGCCTACACAACTATGAGTAATGCCGTAGGGAGAGAGGCAACAAGGAAAGTAATAGATCAAGAATTGGAGGATCTAAAGGAGACGACGAGATACGCAGCAGGTCGAAAGACCTCCCGAGAAGAGGAATTCTAGATGTAGAGCGCTCGAAAGCTATTAACTAAGAGTTCGAAACCTCGACACTCTTACTTAGTACAGCTACTTAGTCGGTAATCAAATTTATACCCTCGCAGCTAGATAAAATGAGCTGACCATCGTCCTTGGAGAGTATCTATCTACTATAGCATAAGTTAGCTCGTATAGTAAAGGTAGGGAGGGAGATAAGACCAACATAGAAATGAGGCAGGCTAGGCGCCACGCATAGAAGGCGGGAAAGACAGGACCATAAGTAAGGGTGAAGATAGTAGGTATAAGAATTACGACCAAAGTAGAAAGGGAAGAGAGGGTTCTTATAAGCGACGTCGAAAAGTAGCGCCGGAGCGAAGCGAGTGCACCTTACCAGAAGCGGCGACGCACGGGCCTGCGCGCTACTAGAACGAGCACCGCTAAACTCACCCGGGTAGACCCCCCGGAACCCGCGCCCCGCTAACCGTCTCACAGAATACTAGATATTCTTATAGGTAAACGAGATAAGAACTAGATAATAGAAATAAAAGTATAGAAGTTTTAATTATTATAAGACTATACTATAATAATTACTTATAAAAAGAGAAAAAAATAATACCCTTATTATTATAAGAGAAGTAGACTCTTTATAAGTACTAATCTAATAACTAATATTTAAATAAATATACTACTAAATATAAATCTAAGTTAGTAGCTTTTAATAAATATATAACCGGTTCTAATTATATATACCGGTTTTTATATATTAATATTGTCACGGGTCACATGCAAAGTGTACAGTGCAAGTGAAAGGTAATGTATTTCTAAAGAGAATAAGCTAAAGAGAGAAGAGAAGAGAAGAGAAGAGAAGACTCTTCGTACCAGTGAAGTCTCTGATGCCTGGTCAGAGCTTCTTGCTCTAAGCGTTGACAATATGGCGGTAAGGTACAAAAAGAGGGGAAGGCACGTACGTGTGCACAGCTACTCCATAGCCGTGCTTTATCCTGGGTACCAACCCATTACAATACCCCCCTTCCTACTTTCGTACACGCCTCCCTCTTCTACGAGGTCCTCTATCGTATCGCGTTAGCGCCTCTTCCCATCGGTCTAGTACAGTAGTCTCTTGTAGCGCTGAAGCCGGCTCCTATGTAGGCCTAGTATAGTCTTTCTATTTAACAAGATATTGTTTTCTCTTCCTATTACTTGATTTCTCGTCTAGAATCATCTCCACCTCCTATTCTTCTTTATTACTAACGATTACTGGTCCTGGTTGCGAGTCGTCTTGAACTTGTCCTAGAAGTGGGTCGTCTGAGGCTGCTCGGAGAAGTTAGCTGTAGAACACATTATAAACTCTAGGGGGTGTATTAAGTCTATAGCTGTGGGAGCCTATAATCTTAATAACTGTAAACTTAGCGTGCTTAGCATCAAGTTTCTTTGCTGGTCGATCTGTACGTATATTAGCTAAGTTTAGCCAGACCTTGTCCCCTACTTTAAACTCTGGAGACTATTGCCTTTTTCGATTTACTACCTCTTGTTAAGTTTGCTGAGCTGCTGCCATTAATGCCTGGGCCTATTCTCTTGCTTCCTTTAGCTTCCGGACCATTGTATCCGCTGCTTGGATTGGGGAGTTCCTAGCTTAGAGAGGTCCTAGGTCTACTTTTAAATCCAAAGGATCTAAATTATACCCGTGGGATAAGAAAAACGGGCTTACTCCTGTTAAAGCTACGTTCCGCCCTTTTACCCCTAGTTAAGCAGAGGGTAGTGTATTGTACTAATTATCCTAGGCGTGGGAAACGAACATCCGTAGGTAGGTTTTAAGAGTTTGATTTATTCGCTTAGTAGAGCCATCTGTCTTAGGGTGGCCTGCTGTCGATAGCCTCCTTTGAATTCCTAGAAGTTGGTAAACTCTTGTCTATAAGGCCCCTACAAATTGTGTGCCTCTGTCCGATACAACCGCTCTTGGGACCCTATGCTGGCTATAAACGTTCCGTATAAACTACTTTGCTACTATCTCTGCTTTAATATCTGGTAGTCCATTAAAGACTACATCTTTGCTTAACCTATCCGTAACAACGACGATATTTGTACAGCCTCCACTCTCTGGAAGTTCGACGATAAAATCAATAGAGAGCTCTTGCTAGACCTGATCAGGAATAGGTAAGGGCTTTAGAAATCCCTGCCTCCGGTCCCTCTAAGCTTTGTTTGCTCTACACTTATTACAATTTCGGACAAATCTTCTAACATCTTGCGATAGTCCTGGCCAGAAATAGCCTTGTGATAGAATAGCTGTTGTCCCTTCTCTTCCTGGGTGCCTATATATAATTGAGTCGTGGACTTGCTGGATTATCTTAGTACGTAGCTCTCTAGAGTCTGGTACCTAGCGCCGGTTTCTAAAGAGGAGCTTCTTTGTCGCTGATACTTCGCATTCAGTAATAGAGACTCGGAGCTTCAGCTCAATTGGGAACAGTCTTCTCCCTTCTTGTACAGCTTGTAGCGCTTTCTTATATCCTTCGTCTCCTTCCTCAGCTTCCGCCTAAAGTAGTTCTAGTTCGGAGGGCTAGGGAGTATTATTATTATCTACTATAGGCTGTTCGAGTACGATTAGCGTTTCTGGGTCTTCTAGTATAGGTAGTGTTATTCCCCTTGGTGATAATCGAAGTGT
>UNPT01000495.1:0-33667 GCA_900536445.1 Hymenoscyphus occultus
GGATTTGCACGTGTTAAACCCTCGTTTGAGTGAACAGGGGTATTTTGTAGTTATTTAGTTAGTTCCACCGCGAGGAGTTCTCTCCTTCTCTCCTTGCGGACAATCTAATCAATCCTCTACCCTGACAAATGGCCAAATCGCAAAATCGACTTTTAGCGATTTTGCCCCCTCGAAAGACTAATTATCGATGTATCGACGTAATAACGTTTCGAAGAGTTTAGCTATTAGTACAGGATAAATATACGATTAGGGCTATCTAGTAATAATAGTTTTATTAATAATCGATTATTATAGGTCTAATAGTCGAGCGATTTACCTATTAGCGAGCGCGGTCCTACGTGTCACGAATCACGTGTTCACGTGATACTTGTCATAATATGAGGCGCAACCCTCGACAGGCACATCCAGGTTTCTTATAGCAAATAGGGATCGCTTAGGATAGCTAAGCGATCCAAGGATTTCCATTGGTTATTGTCACGTGATCATTGGAGCTTGCAGGAGCTTTGCATGGAGCTTTTGGAGCCTCGCATGGAGCTTTTTGGAGCTTCACATGGAGCTTTGGATCTTGGGATCCAAAAGAGTATGAAGGTTCTATATAAGACTGGCACGTCTGCCATTAGATAGGAGCTTCGTGCTCAACTTAGTTATCAATCTTATCATATTGTTTGACATCTTTGATACAAGTAACGAGTTCACTTCCAAGTGAACAACCCGATAGTCTTCTTCTTCTTATAGCATACCAACCAGCGAACACCTAGCCAAGTTTAGTTAGCTAGTTTAAGTATTCGTTATACTATTATAGCTATAATACTTCGATATATATTATTCTTATATCTATAGATAGCCCTATATACTTAATTATCTAGAATCGCTAGCGTATATATTATAAATTGTTATTACGTGGATATATCTAGTTTTAGTAGTACGCGTGTATAAAATCGATATATTTACGAGAAGTCGATTTTCCGATTTTGCGCCAGAGGGTCGGTAACGGCCACCATAGTGGATCGAAAAGACAAGACAGATAGTGGCGGGCAAGCAAGAGCCCGTTGAATGTTGTGTCTCGGCGTAAAGTGGGATTTATACCCGAACCTTGTGATTGGCCAGAGCGGCAAGAACCTTATCTTCCATATGAACTTCAAGTTTAATATCAACCCATAATATCCATTGAATTCAGAGGCATCCTTCATTCGTTTTCACCGCGCAAGTACGGAATCAGCAAAGATGGAAAACGGAAGTTCAACTGTCGGTGAAGAAGAGCTTCAAGCTATTAGCCCCTACACCGCGGCACTTGCTAAGCGTGTTATTCGCAAGATTGATATGCGACTCTTGCTTATAATGTTCATTACCTGCAAGTAAGTGTCCTTGGAGTTTATTCTTTCCGTTCCGGGTTCTTTTTGCATGTTTGGAATATCATTTTATTCTAAAAAGTGACAACTATAATGGACAATGCTGACTCCTCCACAGCTTGAATTTTATGGACAAAACGGTTCGTACTCACTACCTTTTACGAGTCTATTCGAGTTCAAGGATTTGAAACAAAAATTTGCATGTGGACTTTTGAGTGATTGTTTGTGTTATGATGCGATGTCATATTATAACAAGATTCTAATGGTGTGATTTCGACAGATATTATCTTCTGCTGCGGTATTTGGGTTGACCGAAGATAATAAGCTGGTTGGCACTCAATATTCTTGGGTCTCTTCCATCTTTTATTTCGGATACCTGCTCTACGAATACCCGACAACGATCTTAATTCAACGATTACCAGTTTCAAAATATCTCACCGTTATTACATTCACATGGGGAGCTGTTGTCGCAACTACAGCTGCTTGCACCAGCTTTGGTGGGTTGGCTACCTGCCGCTTCTTACTTGGTGTTGTGGTAAATGTCCTTTGATACTCCATCTGGAGAATATTACTCATCCTTGTGTCATTAGGAATCAACAATCTCGCCAGCATTTGTGTATATCACCAGCATGTGGTACACCCGAGATGAAATACCATCGCGTACTGGAGTCTGGTAGATCCCCTTTCTCTTCGTAATTAACTCAACGCAAATACTGATCAGATCAGGTTCGCTGGTAATTCTACTGGGGGCTTTGTTGCTTCATTACTAGCCTATGGCATTGGGCAGATCTCGCACCCACTCCACCCCTGGCAATGGATGTTTATTGTTAGTATTCGATGCTCTGATTCAGAAAAATGTGATTACTGATCGTAAAAGATATTTGGCTCCATCACCAGTCTGTGGGCATTTGCTGTTTTCTTCTTCCTTCCCGATTCGATCAACGACGCTAAATTCTTGACGGAAGAGGAAAAACAGTATGCAGAAGACCGTGTAGTGATGGGAGGGACAGGAAGAACAGATACTACCAAACGTGAGTGGAAGAAAGACCAAGTTATCGAATGTCTCCTGGACCCCAAGACGTACTTCTTTGCTTGCATATCTGTTTTGACACAAGTGCGTATCCACCCAAGTATTTTTATACCAGTGTTACAGCTAATAAACAATCAGATTCCTAATGGTGGTACTGGAAGCTTCGGAAACTTGGCTTTGAAGAGTTTCGGCTTCACCAGTCTAGAGAGTACACTGGTGACTTTACCATCTTCGGTCATTGCGATGTCAACCATCCTTGTGACAGGGTGGCTAGCCGGCCGATTCAAAAATATGACTACCTTTCTGATTATCGCCGTTGTCATTCCCCCAGTCGTCGGGAGTGCCATCATCTTTTCCGTTGAGGCTAGGGGCTTGAGACTCTTTGCTTATTATTGTGTAAGGACAATCTAACATTTCATGTTTAATTCATTTTATTGACTACGTAAACAGCTTCAGACCGGCCCAGGTGCTCTCCCTCTTACCCTTGGCTTGATATCTTCAAACTATAAAGGAGTTACGAAGAAAATGACAATTACGGCTATACTGTTTTTGACGTACTGCGCGGGAAACATTGCAGGGCCACAAACATTCAAAACTTCCGAGAAAAGCAGGTATGTTGAGTTGTCCTTTTTCAAACTACTGGTGCCAAGCTGACATTCTTTGAGGGGATACCCCACCGCCTTCAAGGCAATTACAACATGCTACGGATTAGTGGTTCTCGTTTCTCTAGGTTTACGAATGTATTTGATCTTCGTCAACAAATCTCGAGATACAGCGGAAGGATCAGCCTCTCTCATCCAGGCAGATGAGACTGGCAAAAGGGAATTGACCGCTGAAGATTACGAGGATGTAACGGATTTCCACACACCGCGATTTAGATATCGCATGTAGTCAACCGCCTCGCGATTGGCTCACATATGCGAATATTTCATTTTACTACAAGGCTCTGGACCACCGTTCAAATCGAAGAAGGCTGAGACTAAACCCTTATTATGCAAAACTGAGGCTCTGCGGAGTAAATTCATGGATCAGTTCCATAGCCTCATCGCTAGAAATAGATCTCGTTACGTATCCCAGACTCTAATATCTGTTGGCGAAGTCAGGAGGCGTAAAAAGGGCTGTAATGCAGCTTACCACGAAGGGGCGACTGGGGATCGTGTCCGAAACACCAACCGAATCCAAAGATTTAATCCTTGAACACCGACCAATGAGAACTACACGACAGGGCGTTTTGGTGTATTCCTGTTGGCAAACCTCTTTACGCCGCAGCCGCAGCAGTGCACCCTGTCGTGTAAGCAGCTGCAGCCACAAAGCCCACATCTCAGCATGGCTGTCTTGCATAACGTGATTTTACTTTATCACCTGCAATTCAGACCGTAACCTCAACACTCCTTGCCAGCCGCAGGCGTCACTCACTACCTACCTTTTCTCACTCTCTTTGGGGGGCCAGCCCCCCGTGATTTTCTTCTGTAACTTTCCTAGCATGCAAGTATTGGTTGAGTCAAATCTGCTGTCATCCTTCGAGAGTATATGGGGTATAAGTTGCCCTGTTCCTCTCACAGCGTTCTACATCCTTCTTCTCATATCATCTGCTTTCTTATTCCTTTTCACCGCACTGCATTTTTTCTTTACATTCTCATCAATCTTTCTTACTTCAAAACAAATCACTTATACACCAAATTTTCAAACTTCAACTACTCTCTCTCAAGATGTCTGCCTTCAGCCTTCCACCCGTTGTGATCCCAGCAATCCCAACATCAATTGCCATCCCAGGTTTCCCAACAGGTGTCCTCTCTTCAGTCGCCTCTTCCTTTGTTTCCTCTGTTTCCACTGCCGTCAATGGGCAACTAGCTTCAACTACACTTATCACCTCTGCAACCTCTTTACCAGCTGCACCCACCAGCGTTATCCCAACTTCTGGAGCTGCTGCTCCAACAAGCAATGGCGCTACTGCCGTAAGTCATATCTCTTCTTGACATCCAGCCTTCTTTCGCTAACACAAATAGGCCAACGGTACAACCGTTGTAGTACCTGGCACCCCATCAAACGGCACTGCTCCAGCCCCAGGAGCACCAACAACCGCTCCAAAACCATCATCCCCTACTGCTCCAGCCCCTGCAGCCTCTACCACCAAAGCAAACGGAGCTTCAGCTGGCAAATCCATCTCTGTGGGTGCCACAGCAGTACTCGGTCTAGTCCTTTTGGGTCTGGTGTTGTAAAGATATGATTCGAATGGGAGTTAATTATGGGTTTTTGTTGTTCACGGATTGAATGTTAGATTGGGACTTGATTTGGCCGGCAGCTTTTTTGTACTGTACTGGGGATGTAATGTAGGATTAGTTCTGGATGTGAGTGGATTAGAGAGATATACCATCATTTCGCTCACTTTTCCTACTAAATTTTGAGTAATCTTTTAATGTTTGACTTGAATATCTGGCAGCAAATGTCGTAGTTTTTTCACGCTTGTCAGCTTGAACTATTCTTGGTTGGTCCGAGAGATCAGTACGAAGCTGATGTGGCGGAGCTCTCGTGTTGGCGAGCTTGGCCTGTGCCTGTTCAAGTTTGGAAGGATGCGGTTTCGTAACATTTACTACGTAAAATTCACAGAATACTGGAAATTTGAGTGAGACTAAAGGCATCGCACCCTGTTGTGGAGAGTGACAATAAAAATAGGTGGTGCATGGTGTTGCCCCACATGAAGTTACGTGATTGGTCGAGTTGTACGAAGTGTTTACTTCGTCCATAGGAACTGATGACAGCCCAAAATCACTCCATTTCGGAAAATGGGGATTGTAACTTACGTGATTTAGGCAGTGTGATTTGCAGGCTGAGCTCTTGATACGTTAGGTCTTGTTGGGAACCCAGTTTGATGGCTGAATTTGAAGTGTTGGTACTGCCAACACACAATGCGGTCGCGATCCTTCGTTGGAAAGGTTACACGAGGTCGTACTAGCAGCCAGCATTATGTGTTATAACTCTCTTGTTGGAATCCAACATTGACTCGTGCATCTTCACCGAGATTTCAGCTCCAACGAACTTTTGGTTTCATCGTCGCTCGTGATTGTTATCTACACAGACTTTGAAGCAGGGCTTGGTCGGCTCGGTTCTCGAAATGATTTTACATAAATGATGACTTGGAGGAGGCACGTACAGTAAAGATATTTTGGCCCCCACGAGTTAGAAATCAACGGTTTCGCCATTCTGCCACACCGTGTCAATACGTTACACTTTTACTTTTGGTAGCTATCATCGGTAGCTGTAACCTCATATTTCTCAAACTAAATTATCCGAGTCGGCAATTGGTGACCAGCTTAGGTCAAGAAGATATTCGGCTGTGACCTTGACCTTGTGCAATATTATGTGAATGCCATGAGGTCAATTGATTGGGGGATATATATTCTCAGATGATACCTCTGTCTATCGCCTGACAAAAAAGCGTGCGCTTTCACGGAGACATTACGTAGCTTTTAAGATAAGGTAAGATTAGAACGAGGGGCATTTAAGACTGTGCCATTGTTGTATCACAATTTTATACTGGAAAGATTCAGCCAAGTACGCTACTATACGAACAGCTGATGGTAATGTAACCATAAGTGAAGGCCAGTCTGCCGTCGAAATCACCCATTCAACTGCTTTGAAACTTCTGAAGGAGAACAACCACCTCAAACATGTACACAGGGAGCCATGTCCGAGAGAGTGAAGTATTTACCGAGAGAGCGAAACTCTCAACTCAACTGGCAATCTTCTAGTTCGCGTCTAGACTATTGGGTTCATGGCTTGTTGAATCCGCGCGATCCTGGCAGCAAAAGTCCCAGAAAGGACTCCAATGCCCAACAGCGGGGATCTGTCGATCTGGAATCAGCCTTGTAGAGCTTTGCCGTTTTTGCATACGGATTGTCCAAAGATATCCGGAGGGCATCTCGCGCCTTTATGGGTGTCGATATTGGGTTATTCTTTTCTTCAAACATGCTAAGCAAAGACTGATGAATATCGTCTGGCCTTAAAAGCTTAGAGATAAGAACTGAATGTGTAAATCTTTCCATGTTTAAAGCTCACCATCTTTTGGGGTATTTTCGCGGCCTACATTTGCGTTCACTTCTACTCAGTATGCCAGATCAGTACCTCTGGGTTTGCCAAATCACTTGTTAAAATAAAACTTGAAAGACAGGAGGATCTCCTCTGAATTAAGCTTTCAGCTTTTTCGCTACACTGCTATAGTAGAGCATGAGGGACAGGAAAGTCTTCAGTGTAAGTTAGCTTTACTGCGCAGGTTGTGCTCACACTTCAGATAAGAATATGCGGAAAAGATTCATAGTTCGAAATAATAATCTCGAAAGAAGAGAAGGAGGAGGAGGGCTTAGATTCGTTCTAAGGAGGGCCCATTCCGCTTGAGGGTCAAAAGTTCTAATGCAGTGCCTCACGCAATGGTAAATCCTAAGCGAGTAAATCTTTAGCGAATTGAATGGGACGTGTATCCGGTAAGATGCTGTGGATTTAATACCGAGGTCTCCGACCGTCAGTTAATAAGTATAAGGTGCTCTGAAAGTGTATCGATTTTGAGGATATATTTGTTCTCATGAGATCGAAAATGCACGCAAACAGGGGTTGACGTCTCTCATTGCAAAATCGATGAAGATGTGATAACTGGACGAAATACTTTCACCATATCTACCTGCCTATCCACTAACGACCATCTCGCCTTTTTCTTGGATGCCACTTATATTATGTACCTTGAAAATGCCTTTGGATCGCTCCTTACTCTTTATCTACAGTCCTTCGCTCTCCAGAACCCCACGAGTATGCCTCAGAGCTACCTAATCCAATAAATTTGTTCGGAGAAGAAATAAGACACCAGGAACCACGGTGCGTAGTTAAATTAGCTCCGTGATGACCCCAGAACTGAAAGCAAATGCTAAAATGAATTTTTCAGAATTGCGTTGAGGTGAATATCCAGCTGAGCCCAGAACGGGCGCGCAGGCTTACTTCCTTGCACTTTTGATTTATCTCACCAAACAACGCCAAAACTGTCACATACGACCATAGACTGAGGAGAATTGGGCATCCCGTCCGCTCTGCCATACACAAGCCTCAGATCGGCAGATTAGTAGTTGGGTGGGTGACCACCAGCGAATACCTGCTGTTGTATGTTTTTGCTCCTTTACCTTTTGCTTTTTCTTACTCTCATTTGTCGAATCCCTGTAGCCGCGAATTTCAGCTTTCTTTTACACCCATTGGACAAGATAATTGTTCGACGTGATTATTACGATAGTCTAATGCTAGTATGATATGTAGGTCTTAAAACTACCCGAGCAATACCCAACTCTTGGTACGGGACCTACTTGGCAATTACTAGAGAAAGCTCTCAAGAAGTCTACTCGACAATTCTACATATCGTCTTTTACTTTTCGTTTAATGTAAAAATGCCAAGTTCTTATGAAATTTTCATGAAACCCCCTCGCTACTTTGCTCTTACGGCATCTTTTGATTGACATCCCAAGATAACTTAGAAAGCTCGCCTTGGTTTGATTTTGTACAAATTAGTGGAAAACCTGGCACTCATTGGTTTTTTTATTTTTCGAAAATGCAAATAATAGAAAGGCAATACTACAAATTAATTCCACGTGTTCATTGCTTTTACTTTGTCGGTAATTTAACCTATCTCTTTCCTATTGTATGCTAAGTAGTTGTAGGAATGGTCTCGTAGAAATTTAGGTGGCGCTATTCCTGAATAAGGTATTTATTATATGCTAAAAGAAAACCTGAAGAGATTGTCCTAATTCAATCCTGGTCTTTGCTAGAAAGTCGCTGTATGAAATTACTAAGCTAAAGACGAATTATAGGTAAAGATTGTAGAAAGTAGATTAGAATTCTTAAAGCAACAAAACCGTATAAGAAGCGGAGAACATAGGATGATAGAGATACATTATTATTCCACCACCGCTGACTGTAACACATTAGTTTCGCTTAAGGTTGACTTCACGTTCTTAATGACTTTGCCAATTTATAACGAGCCTTTATAGTACTGTAAGATAACTATCTAGTCATCTGAGAAGACAACCCGAGTGACAAAAGGCGCAACGCCGATAATCCGGGCATTCAAAACGTAGCATGGCTTGTTGCGCCAATCATGCTCCTGTAAGGAAGACTCATGCAGATGGCTTTTCTCATGCTCAGAATTATAAAGAGTGGGCGTCGACTGCAAAGAATGAATTCCGATTCCTAGTTATAGCTTTTCAAGAAGCTCTCTTTGGGGTTTCTATTCGTTTCCAGTTACGAGAAAACCAATAGGCAGAATGGGAAGGCATAGAATGGGGTTCGACAGTGGGTCGGACCCAGTAGTTCTGACGTCGCATTGGATTTAATGACAAATCAGGAATTTTCAACAGTACATATATAGCTATTTCTTTGTACAACAACCTCTGAACAGCCTGCTTTCAAACAAATACCGTAGTGTGACCGATATCTTTTAGTTTTACCTAGCATAAAATGGCGTCTAAAGTTGACAGTTTCAAACAATGGACTCTGCACGAGCAGAAAGGAATCGAAAGTCTGGTGTTGGGGAACGCTAGTCTTCCTAAGAAAGAAGGCATTGGAGAGTACGAGGTTTTGGTCAAACTTCATGCTGCTTCTTTGAATTACCGCGATTTGGTTATTGCCAGGGTATGTTGAATTGCCACACCGAGATTAATCGCCTTTTCTTTTTGTATATCAAATTCAAACCACCGAACTAACAAACCAATAAATCAGGGTGCTAAGAATCTCCAAATCAAGCCTGGTGTAATCCCCGGCTCCGACGGCGCGGGTGTAGTCCTAGAAATAGGGAAATCTGTGACCAAATTTCAGAAAGGGGATAAGGTTGTAACCCATATGCTACCTCAACTCTCGGCTACTACTTATCCTACCATGGAAGATATCTCCAATGGTCTAGGTCAAACTCTTGATGGGACTTTACGAGAGTATGGGGTTTTCTCTGAGATGGGATTGGTTCACATGCCGAAGAATTTGACGTTTGAGGAGGCGGCTACGTTGACTTGTAGTGGGTTGACGGCTTGGAATGTGCTTTTTGGGGGTGGGAGGAAGTTGAAGAAGGGTGAGAGTATTTTGACGCAGGGGACTGGTGGTGTTAGTGTTGCTGCTTTGCAGGTTAGTTTCTATCTTGATCTTTTCATTTTTCCGGTTTTGTTATTTCAAACCTCGTTTCTTTGGATCCTATGTGGCGCTAGGGATTTTGAGGTCTCCATATCTTGAAGCGGTCATATTTTCCCAGAAGGACTAACACAACTCAGTTTGCCCACGCTATGGGAGCAACAGTAATCTCAACCACAAGCTCTACCGCAAAAGCCCAACGTCTCTCGACCCTCGGCGCCTCGCACACAATAAATTACACCGAAACCCCCTCCTGGGGATCTCTCGTCAAAACTCTATCCCCGTCCTCGCTAGGAATAACAAATGTAGTAGACGTCGGCGGTCTCTCCACGTTGTCCGAAAGCATGAAAGCGGTAGCTATCGAGGGAACAGTCACGGTTACTGGTGTTCTTGGGAACGAGGAGAAGGAACACGTTGGTGCTTTGGATGTCCTGTGGCGGGTTTGTTCCGTGAGAGGTGCGCTTCTCGGAACTAGGGAACAGTTTGGAGAGATGTGTAAGTTTATTGAGGGGAAAGGGATTCGGCCTGTGGTTGATGAGAAAGTCTTTGGGTTGGAGGAGACAAAGGAGGCTTTTGAGTATTTGGAGGGACAGAAGCACTTTTCGAAGGTTGTTATTCAGATCTGTTAGACCCTTGGATTTGACAATTCTGGAGACAGAATTGGTTGTATTTTGGAAGTATCGTTCTTGGGTTGTCGGTTCTGAGATATAACTCGACTCGGACCCTTTCAGAATAGCTTTCTGGGGCCGAGAGAAGTAGAATCTCACCCAGAAAGAGCCCACAAATACTAGTATCAGGAAACATGATTTTTGTACTGTCCCATGATCAAAAAATTAGCAAAAAAAAGGGTAGCATTCTCTTTGATTGTGCGTGTCATCTTTGTGCAAGGGCCATGCTAATCTTCTCTGTATTGTTTCAAGTTGACCAGTTGCCCGTAGGCGAATTGCAGTTGGTTGTTTGTATTCATAAGGAGATGTGTGGATGGCTGGGTGTCAACATTTAGTTTGTAGCTTACAGTAGATTACTTACGGATAACGTTGTTACTATGTGATCGTGCTAATTTATTAATATAGTAAGTCCAGTTATAAACATAAGCTTCCCTATTATAATGCAAGACCTTGTTTTAGATTTACGCTTGAGTTCTGGGAGAAGGAAGTGGTAATTCGAAGCAGGAGTCAAACTCGAGGAGAATCATGTGATTTGATGTTATCTAATCGCCGATGCTCAACTCCGATCCCGGCAATGACCCGAGGCTACCAACATTAAAGCAAGCATCATGCCTTTGAATAATTCACCAACAAGCTATCTTCAGACAACATAAGCTCTCCACCACCTCAAGATGTCTGTCCTCGCAGGAGTCAAGGGAGATACTGGCCAGCAAGCTAGGTCGTTAGTATGTTAATCTCACTGTCATTTCTTTTGCGCCTCGGTTACATTTATTCCCGTTTGTAGCTGGCTCTTGTTTGGGTTGAGGGGCGGGGGCGCATGAATGCGATTACCAGCAACTTTTTGAATGTGCACTAATATGGTATATAGTATCGACAGCTGTTACGGCAAGGAGGTCAATTCGCGGCCTACAACTTTCGAGAGTATGCAAGAAGGAGGACGAGAGACAGTTTTCGGGAAAATATGGGAGTGAGTGAGGAGAGGAAGATTCAAGAGTTGATGCAGAAGGGCTTGAAGGAATTGCAGAGTTTGAAGGTAAGCAATTCTTTGCGAATAGGGCCGAGTTGGATTGGGGATGGCGGGGAGCGCGTCGAGGTGTTCAAACAGGAAGAAAGGATGCTTTTAGTTGTTCACTTGCTGACAACTTTGCGCAGAGACAAACTGTTGTCAGCCAATTCTTCCAGCTGGATCGATTAGTTGTTGAAGGTGGCAAATCGGTACGGATACCCGAAGACGCTTGAATTCCGTTTGAAGATTGTTGGAATATTGATTTGGAAGTAGGGCAAACAAAGCGGACTGAGAAACGACATAGTAAGGCAAAAGGATACTGGGTATGTTTCTTCTCAACAAACGCTTTATCGCAAAAACTGGATGCTAACTGGCTTCTAGATGGGATTAATACTCGGGTGAAGCTCCCCGGATGGGAGAGTTGGGCGCGACGGACAGGAATACCCAATAACAGATCGCAAGATGACGATGGTCTGGTGATCTGATCTACTCGTATGCCCAGAGCTTGTACAATACGCATGTATAAAAGGAGTTCAAGGACAGAAGTCCGTTTATGAAGGAAGGAACATCAATCCCCCCTCTAGCAATCAGATGGGAAGACGTTTAATTTACGACCTTGAAAAGTTTCGATTTTCGTTGTCTTACTGATTCAACTGTGACCTTTTTTCAAGCCTGATTTTGGATTTTGGGGGAATTGATCATTATCCATTTATCTCATTGCTTTGGGTATTTAAAGCTGTCTGTTTTGGTTCTTGTTTCCAGATTTCTCTGGCATGGTAGAATAGGTTGATTCCAGGTAGGTTTTTTGGAACATACCTGTATCATACACCAAACAGATTTATAGTTATTGGGTAGATATAGATACTGATATGAGGCTTTTCGAATGAATGGTTTGATTATCAGTTATAGCATGTATAAGCTCGATCCAAGGGGGTCTAATATTACCTCAGTAAGACCTCAACGGCTGAGGAAGCATGGTCATGTGACGTAAATGCCAAGGCGCTGGGTGGGCTTCAGCTCCAGGACCGTGCCCAAAGGCCACTGGCAGTCGCGACTGCCTCAATTCAACTTCACAACTCTACCCATCTTCACCTTGCGCCTGCCTCAATTGCTCGGTCGCTCTTTCCCTGCGAAACTCCTACTACCACCAGTATTCCTGACGGATTCACTGTAAGTCTCGCCTATCATTTTATCTCGTCCACCGCCCGATTTCATGACCCCCATCTCACCTGCACCCCGTCCAACGCATTCTCTTGTCGCGCGCTGCGCATTTGTACCGAAGCAATTGACTGACCATGGCGGCGCATTTAGATCAGCATTACTGGTCGCTTACCACTACCAGTGCCAGCACCAGTGCCCAAGGCAATTTCGACTTCCTTACTACTGCTGAAGCTGCTCTCTCGCAACCTCCGCCGACGACTCCTCGCGATCGCTTCGCCGACCCAGCAAACACTCTATTAGGCTGGGCTGAGTCGGGTGGGATTGGCGCAACTCCACGGGTTCTCGATTATTATTTTTGGAATACAAATGGCATAGCAAACAATCCAATAACCCCAAACACCCTTTTCTCCTACGGAGACGATCCTTTCCTCGACACCCCTCCTCTCGTATCAACTCCAAGCTTTCATTCACCAGGTCCAGCCGAATCTTGGGATCCGCAAATCGACCAGTCACCATCCTCCACACTTGCGCCAGAAACACCTACATACCAATCAAAGCCCAATACAAAATATTTCTGGAGCCAAGCGTCTGATATCATCCCCGAGCTTAATCCACTTGCTTTTGTAGTATCATCTATCAGCTCTGCCAAATCGTCACCCGACGACTCTTCCGAGTTTGAGTTATCTCCTTCTCCGCCCAAATCTGGACCACGAGGAGCAGGATTAGGAAGCGGATACTACAATACCCCAGCACCAAAATTTGATTCTTCAGTCCCCCAATCTTCACCTCGAAGGTCTTCTGCCCGGTTAAGACGTTCGCAAACTCCATATACCGGTTCCAGGAGTACACGAACAAGAAAGGGAAAATCCAGTCCACATCGTAGTCTTTCCGGTACTCATAAACGCCCAAGAGGACGCCCTAAAAAGACTTTCATCGACAGCACATGGGAATCTAGTGCCAGTGACCCGAGCAGGCAACCTTCAATAGTTTCGAGTGATTGTGAATATCCTTCAAGTCCTTTACCAAGCCTTGTTGTAAAGTTACCAGTTAAACCAGCACTTCTTGAAAGATTAAATTATATCGGTCGATTTTCCCCTTTGCCTGTCCAGTTTGTCGAAGCCAAGCTTGATATACCGAAGCCAGAAGCCTACGCTTACCCACGAGCTGTCAAACCACCTTGGCGTTATCCTTCATACCGAGAAGTCAGCGAAGCAAACATGGCCCCAAGTGTATGTCATATCTTTATGTCTCTCGTCCTCCTTGTCACTAATTCCCAAATAGTATCGTGCATCGAATAGACGGCAAAATCGAGCTGGATATAATGACCACGATGTTTTTGACGGACTACCTGTTCGGCATTGGCGACGTGAGATGACTACAGTTGTACCTCCACCTGACCAGGATAGTTCGAAACCTCAAAACGACATATGGGCTGTAGAGCTTCCACACGGGATGCCCAAGGACTCGCATCTATTGCCACAACATAGTCAAGATCTCCTGCGTGCAGCTCGTTCCGGGAAGATATGGAAACGCCCGGCTCCAACAGAAGAGGAAGAAATAGATCCAGAAGTCGCCGACAAGCAAGAGAAAAAGGAAGATGACGGAAAAGATAAAGCTTTTTCTGCTCGCGCATGGAAGCAGATTCCTCGGAACCAAGAAGGTCCAGATATTGAATACTTGGCCAAGCGGAGAAAGGGATTGATTACTTATACCAAGCCAGCACCAGTGGTACCGACAGTGACGAAAACGGTAGTCCGTAAAACCGATGCCGCTGGAAATGAATACAACCAAGAACTCATTGTTCCCAACGGCCAGCAGGTGGATGGCGAGGTCATTTCACGAGTAGTAATTCCAGATCCAAGTCTCATTCCACAGGCTGCACCGTTGGCAACTCCTCCGAAACGAAAGACGCCTGTGGCCAAGAAGAAGATTAAGGCAGTCAGAGGGAGAAAAAAGAAAATTGTACCCCCTCCAAACGCACCAGCTATCGCTCCAGCCGACGGTGATATACCATCCAGTGCGCCAATTTTAGAAGCTGTCGGGCCAGCAGTTAAAACTGAAATAGACGCAGCCGCTACCTCGATTACCGGCGAAGATACCGTAATGGGCGAGGGCTCAGTCGCAGCATCCGATGAGGAGGAAGGAGATGAGGATGGTGATGAGGGGGATGATGATGATGAATCTGTTGGGGGGCAACCATCTCCATCGAAAGTACCGCGAACCACGGAATCTCCAGCTCCCGTATCCTTACCTACCATGAAAACGATACCGGATTTTGCACTTTCTAGTTTCCCACCTTCGGGAATTATTCTTGCACCACATCTTGAAAGAGAAAAGTCTGATGGCAAGAGTGGTAGCCCGTTGAAGAACGTCGCGTTGAGCACTTCTGCGGTAGCAACCCCTCTCACCTCGCCAACTGTCACAGGACCTTCACAGTCTTTCCCAGATACATCCTCTATTGGCAATGCACCACCTCAACCTCACGATGTTCCTGAACCTGAGAAAGAAGAAGAGATGGAAGCGATCAACGACGATGCTATGGATATTGATACAGTCGAGGCAGAATCCACAAGTCTCCCACCGCCACCGCCAAATCCGACAACCCTCGAACTCGAAGCTTCAGAATTGGTCAGACGGGAAGAGGAGGAGGAGGAAGAGATGCTGCTTGACATCGTGGAAAATGCCAATAACGTTCAAATTGGTCAAGTACAGCCATTGCCAATAGCAGTGCCCGAGGTTGTTGCGCAAATCGATATGATACTCGAAGAACCGGTACCATCAGTACCAGTCCCAGAGCAATCAGCACCGCAGGATCTCGTTGCAGCAGTGGAGCAATCTAAACCAGTAGAACAAGTGTCGGAGCCAGAGAAGATAGCAACGCCTGTTGAGAAGGCCCCCACGCCCGTGGAAGCACCAGTGGAAGCACCAGTTGAAGCACCAGTTGAAGCACCAGTTGAAGCACCAGTGGAAGCACCAGTGGAAGCACCAGTGGAAGCACCAGTGGAAGCACCCGTCGAGGCACCCGTCGAGGCACCCGTCGAATTGCCGGTTGAGCCAACAAGTCCATCAAAAATACCAGAAGCTGCCGAACCCGAGGTTACACATGAGAAAAAAGAGGAATTACCGGAGACTTTACACCAGGATTTACCATCGAAACCGGAAGCTATACATGAAGGCGAACAAGATTTGCCTGATACGCAGCTCCTACCTCATGCTGAGATTTTACCTGATCCACAGGATGATATCAAGCATATTAAGGACGCCATTGAAGATGATAGTGATGATTTTCCTGATTTACTAGGTGGTCTGGAGAAGTCTTTGGGACAGCCACCGCCAGCAAAAATTGACGAACCGGTGGAAAGTGTAACTGTACAGGAAGTAGTAGCTCCTATTATTAGCAAGGAGGAAGAGAAAGCCGAAGCAGTAGAACCAAGTGCTGAAAGTTCATAGGGTGAATGTTGCTGGTAGGATACATATACATTGCGTTTGGGGATGTATTAGTTAGCTTGTTACAAAAGTATGCTCCAAGATGAACATAGGAATATCCAATATACAGATTATGACAAGACATGATCCGTACGAGTACAAGTACTTGTACCCGTATTACTATAATCATTCACCAATGCCGAGGGCTTGGTACTCGTACCTGGCTTGAGCTTCTTGATCTGCGTCTGAAGGTTCGCCTTGATGTCATCTTGCACGACCCCTGCGTGCCCTGAATCAGAGGTCCACTGAGGTCCACTGAGGTCCACCCAAAACGGCACTCCCAGCCCCACTTTTTGGCTTTACCCCTCTATCCGTCCGACTCACAGCAAAGTTATTATTTGCTTGAACAGCGCATCGCCAGCCTCAGTTTCCACCCTCGACCTCAACTTCAAAAGGTTCGAGCTGAAGCGTATTCTCATCTCGACGACAGAGAACTCCCGCACCATGGCGGAAGCTAACAAGGCGACTCGGGGTGCACGCCCTGTTCTTGGTGGCATGCGCGCCAGCTCTTACCTTCAAGAGCACCAGCAATACCGACCCCCACAACCCGATGGACACGAGGGCATCGATAGCATCGTCGAGCGGACGCAGAGCGCAACCATCGCTACCACCCCCCCAAAGGCAATCTCCAGGTACAATGGCGTGCCATCGCCCTCTTCTCCGCCCAAGATTGTTGACAGCGGTCTCAATCACACCTTGTCGCACTCCAACTGCCAGCCTGCTCCAGGTACCAGCTCGGATCGTTTGATCGCAACCATTCTCTACAAGTCGAAATCTCCCCGAGCCGCCATTACCGACTACCCGGTCGATCGCAATCCCTCTCCCACGAGAAGCCCAACGAAAGCCTCTCCCTCAATCCCACCAAACATGGCACCAACCCGAACCCTTTCGCAATTTCCCCTGGAGCCACCTCCACCAGATCCAGAGCCACTTGACCATCTCTATGGGAGCTATATCTCTCCTCTCTGTCTCACCAGCTTCCTCCACCTCGTCTCTTCACTTCCTCATAAACAAGGGTCCCAAACTTTGACCTCCTCCCATCGATGTCTCGATAACCCAGAACATCCCGCAGTCGTTGAATTGACCTTCTCCCCCACTCCTGATCCCGATTACCTTACTCTTTCTGATTTGCGCAAGCACGAACTTCTCTATCGCTTTGAGCGTGAATGGAATGTTGATGTTATCCTTCAGCCTGATACGATCCTCCGAAAGTACCCACGGCTCGTGGTGTTCGACATGGACTCGACTCTCATCGAAGAAGAAGTCATAGATTTGATTGCTGCAACCATTGGAGTGGAGGCTGAGGTTTCCGCGATCACAGCAAGGGCCATGAATGGAGAATTGGACTTTTCTTCTTCTTTCCGGGAACGTTGCAAGTTGTTGAAGGGCGTGGATGCGGACATTTTTACCAAGCTTCGAGATGTGATAACACCTACAAAGGGCGCAAGGGAACTCGTCAAGGCTTTGAAGAAAATGGGAGTTAAGACTGCTGTTTTGTCTGGAGGATTTATCCCGCTTACCTCTTGGCTCTCGAAATCTCTTGGGATTGATTACGCATATGCCAACACTCTCGAGATTGACACGACTACAAACACTATTACAGGTGAGGTAGTAGGCGATATTGTGAATGCCGAACGAAAGCGCGATTTGTTGATTGAGATTGCGGCCAAGGAAGGGATTTCTACAGATCAGGTATTGGCTGTAGGAGATGGAGCCAATGATTTACTCATGATGAAAGCTGCTAGTTTGGGAGTTGCCTGGAATGCTAAGCCTCTGGTGCAAATGGAGGCTCAGGCAAGATTGAACGGGGATACTCTTTTGGATCTTTTGCATATCTTTGGACTCACTGCCGAGGAAGTGAATGTTCTTATTCGATAGTTCCCTCTGTTTTTTTGGCACTTTGTGCTATACATAGCTGTCGTCTTTAGAGTTGGGGTTGGGGATGCATGCAAATATGTGGAGGGAGGGAGTTGTGTGGTTATATAGCAGAGGTGGGCTTAAGTTCATGAGGTATGAATCTTTTTTAGAGAATGTTTTCGTGGGGGATGCGATGGCTGGTTGATAGGTAGGTCGTTCGGTAATGTAGATATCCAATTTTTAAGCTCTTGAACTATTTTTCCTGCGAAGTTTTACAATATGCAGACTGATACCATAAGAAGATTTCGGTTTCCTCGTGGTGTCGATTTTCTTTTCTTGCGCCAGAAGTGAATGCGGACTAAGCGACAACTGTTGAGTGGGTTTATATGTGCTGTATGAATTGTGGGTTCTTGGTATGCGAGGAGGGTTATATGAAGTATTTACACTGTCTCTTTTTGAGATGGTTCTTGCGCTTGTGCTTTGCGTAGTGGTTTGTTGGGTATTTGAATATAATGATAGCGAGTAGGAGTTTTCGGTTGTTTATTGGGGTACTTGGTGTATTTACATGATATCTTTTGAGGAGTGGGTGATTGAGAGAGATGAGATGCTCCCTTGGTTTATTCGAGGTATGGAGATATTGTGTTCTTTTGTTTGGGGTGTTGGGAAGAGGGGAGAGTGGAGAGGGGAGGGAAGGGGGGAGATAGTATCTCTCTTAGAAGACTAGGACATGATATAGGAATAAAGGAAACGTAGAGAGGGAAGCTACAGTATCTAGAAGCAAGCGAAACGGCTCTCATACACGGATTGTCTGGTCTGTCTGTCAGCTGGACATGTCCAAAGGAAGTAGCACTTTCCATATAGAATTGAATATGATAGGGCTAGACTAGGTAGTGGCTGTGAGTACGGTACTCGTGTCGTGACTTGTGATAGATTCTTCCATGTACTTGTGAATGTACGGGTAGTATTTACTGAGAGGTATTTAAGTCGTTAGGTTGGGTTTTGATTGGGAAGAGAGAATGAAATGTGAAAAAGTAAGTGATGAGGGTTATGAGACGGTGGTTTCTTCCCCCACAGATTTCGAGCGGAGAGGAGGGGAGATGGAAGAGGGCTCGTTGAATGAATTGATTGGACTGAAAGATAGATTTACTTGGGAGGATGGTACTAGGAATTTGAGATATGAAAGAAGTCGGGGAAATTACGATGATGGGATTATTGAGATGGATGGCGAGGTTTATAAGTATTTACTTGGGTATGAATGAAATTCCCTTATCTTCGGGTGGCGGGGAGGAGGGGAAGTGTATCTTAGTCAAAACCGTAATTTGAAGCATATGAGTTTGATATAGTAACCTATCGTTAAATAAATATATAATAAAAACGGCCCAGCCCTGGTCTATTGAACTCCAACTTGGAGGAGTACTTTGAAGAATACATTGCTTACTACTAGCTAGTTCTTTCTGGGAAGATTCAAAGATTTTGAGACTAGGCTTTTTTACAATGCTATCTTTTGGGTTTGAGATCGGTTATCGAGTATCTGAGTAGCTGGTGTCTGTTCTTATACGGGAAAATTTGTGATTATTTGTTTAAGTAGGTTTTAGGTACGCCGTCTCCCGCCCCCTTTTTGAAGCGAGGAGTTTAGGCGAGAGAGGGGTTTGGGTGTGGTGATTCTAGTAGTGATTAGTGTGGTACTGAAAAAGTGAGAGAGGTGGGGAGGTGGGGTTATGAACTGCATGGAAGTTATTAGAGTAGAATATAAGAATCCTTCCAGATTTGATTTTGAATTTGTTTATATGATAACTTACCTAACTTTATTTAATGAATCTTTTTCCTTTCCCTTGCACCTGTTCTGTTACCTTTTGAGGTAATACAAATTTCTGAAACGAAATATTCATCTAAGTAGTACCAGATGAGCCAAACACCAATCAATCTGATTCAATCATCTAAACATCTCAAGTTCGCCAATATAGGACGGATAGCTCTAGTAGATCTCTTATCCTTACCCTGGAAAGCTTTCATGAGAAATTGTTTATATACTACGATATCCTATGTTTAATAACAAGAATCTACCCCCTTTGCAACTATGGCGATACATAGACGACATCCTTCCCTCGACATCAAAATATGTAAGTAGAGTATCAACGTAAAAACTTATGGAAGTAAAGAAGATAAGGGATGGGGAAAGAAGAGGGAATATGAGGAAGACCAAAAGTGAGGATAGAAGCCGGCAGCTAGCTACAGTATTATTTAGCATGTAGTGACTTGTTTGAGAAAGAGAGCGAGTATTGAGATGAGGCGGGTGAGAAAGGGGTTGGGGATAAAGAGGGGGATTACGATGTTAAATAAACTGCACTCGTATGTAATGAGTAAGTGTCTAACATTCGCTCTGTTTATAGTTCCCTCGTTGTCACGAAATAAGAAGGAGTGAGAAAATTTAGATAACCGTAAATTTCGTTTACACCTACGTATGAATTCGAAATACTGCATCTATGAAGTATTCGATATCTAGGCATGTGAATAGTTTGTCTCTGTTTAGACTGTTCTCCATGCGTTTGGAAGGATCTTTATATATATGCATCATGCTGAAGAACAGATTCGTTATACGTGAACAGAAACTCTTTTTGTTTTTTTTTGCCGGTATTTTTCTCCACTGTATCTTACAACATATCAGATCAGATCTCGTCACTAATCTATCGTTCTTCTAACCCTCCTCTCCTCTCATATATCTCATATGTAAAACTCGGAAATTTTAACCCCTTCCCCTTCCCCTTCCCCCTCCCCCTTTCCCAAGATCATGTCCAAGTGCAAACAATAAACCCCCCCAAAACAAACTCCCATCTCACCTTCTCCCCTCCTAAAAACCCCCCATCAAACCACACACCCCCACCCCCAAAAACCGAAGTCCAAATAAACAACCCCCTCCCCAAAAATCGTGCTCCGATCCCCTAATGACGTGCTCCCCAAACCCTGTCCTGTCCCGTCCTCAGCCCTAAAAAGCACACCATCGTCCCCGAACACGCTGTGCTGCAAGACATACACTGTACAGTACTGTAAGGTATCGGACTAGACTGGGTTCTCCACGAAAGGTACATGACGCCACGATACTACAGTACCAGCCAAGCGAAAAGCGAGGGGAAAAATGGAATTCATGGGGTTATGGGGTTTTCCCGACGACAGACGTCGACTGTTGAGGGGAGAAGGGACGAGAGAGAGGAAAGGGAGAAAGATGATGGGGAAGAAAGGATGAGGATAGAAAGAATGGTTGAGGAGGGGGTGTTTTGATGAGGGTGATGGAATTTAGGGGTGCTGCGGTACTATAGTATGTACTGTACAGTATACTGCAATTCCTCACTACAGCCAGTCAGTGATGAAACATAATTACACACCACCACAACACCACCACGTTAGCTTCAATTCTCACTACCACATACATCCCGCTTACATCAAGCTAAAACAGGAACAAGAACAAGAACCCAAGTAAAAGAGAGATCTCTCATCTCATCTTGAGAATCGCGTTCATATCCATACCAACATATCTACCTACCTACCTACCTACCTACTTACAGAATAGAAATATAGAACGACGAAGATGGTGATAACCGTGATATCTGAGAAGCTGATTACCCTTTTTTAGACCTGACTTTGTGATATGATGAGATGATATTAAAGACTCCATATAAATCACCCATTTGTACTGTAGCAGTCAACTAATATACACTGGATACAATAGTAATAGTAATAAGAAAACCATATCACAAGCATTCATTCCATCGTGATGAACTCACATCACGAAATTACTCAAGAATCGAAAGGTAGAGAGAGAGGTGTCTAGGCCCTAGAGGAACTACCCCTCCCCTCTTGGATGTTCATACCTGCTACGAAGACTATTCCTCCTCCTCCTCATCATTATTAGTATTTCTAGCCAGTCAGCAAGCCAGACAGACAGCCCATCGTATCTCTAACTAGGATGGATATCGCTCTTCTACAGTATTAGCTAGCTACTGTAGCTCGCCCTAACCTAATCTAACGTAACGTAACTAAGCGAAAGCTGGTGTCTCTATAGGAATATAGTGGTATATTATAAAAAACTAATTTTCCCTTTTTCGAAATCATGAGTATGAGTATGACCATGTACTCGTAAGAGTACAGTACTCTATCCTCCTTCTTCTCTTGGAAAGTATGTATGGAGGATGCGTACACTTCGAGATAGGAGGCACAAAGTCACTTCTCCACCCGGGCCTGGGAGCGACTTCGCAGAAAGAATGGTGAGGGAGTAGGATGGTGAGGGAGTGAGATAGTGAGAGTGGTGGGTCAAGACGAAGATATGATGGGATAAAAAGGGAAGGAAAGTAAGTAAGAAGGGTCCATGTAATCTCCCAGACAGGACAGGACAGTGATGTTACGGTATGCGGACCTTGATGCATACATACATACATACATGTATGCAGTACCACGATACAGACAAACACCCCGAGGGGGCTGAAAGGGGATGGTATTGTGGCCAAGTTACCAAGTGGCCAAATAAAAATAAATAATAAATAAATAGATGAGAAAGATAAGCTAGTAGCGTCCTAAGAAAAACACGGAAAGGAACCACACCCATATCCAAGACCCTAACTAAACACGAGAAAGCTCTATGCCATAACATAACATAACATACCATACAAACACCCAACCCAACCCACCTTCCCTACCTTCCTCATCCATCACCCCTCCATTACATCCGAATCCGCACGCGGAGGCTCATCTACCAACCAGCCCAATGCGGATCTCTGACGGTGAGATGGAAGTTTCGAGATCAGCAGAGGAGAGGAGGGAGGCTCTGTGGTAGGCGGTTCGTGAGATCATCAGTCAGGGTGGGGGATGAGATCTTGTTTTCTTTGGATGGGGTTGTGGGTTGGATTGGGGTTGAACTCGCTTAGGGGTTGGGTTGTTTGCGTCATTTTCGGGGGCGAGGGGAGGGGGTGAGGGGATGTGGACTGGGAGGGGGAGGAGGAATTCTGTGGGTATGTACTGGATGGTCGTGATTGAGTTATCTGGTTGTGGGGATGAGTGGAGTGGAGTTTTCGAATGGGGGATCTAGAACGAAGTGATGACAATTGTCGTGGAGGAATTGGTAATTGACTGAAGACTTGGCGGATATGTAGAGTGAAAGTGCGGTGGATTTGGGAGATGGTATTGAGATAGGTTTGTTCCTCATCCTATCCGCATTTCTATGTGGTATGTAAGTGACTCCAGAATATATAGCGAACCCAAGTTCGCGTTGTCGGCGGAGAGAACATAGAACAACTACGTCTTCACACATCTCGTACCTCACTTCGCATTTAGTCTCTTGGTAAAGTGTCGTAATTACCAAAAAACAACCAGCTCCAAAGTCCCCTAATCCACAGCCGACCAGCTCAAGCATCGATAGACAACACAGCAAAAAAAACCCTGCATCATTTCAAGCACGGTGCGCCAATCAGCGACTAGCGTCCATCACACAGCATCTGTAGATGAATGTATAGATAGAGAAGTTGCGACGACCAAAGTTCTCTCATGGGGGACGAAGATTTAGCTTCCGCATCGGGGAGTGGTGGAATAAGCGACGACACAGTGCACACACATGTGCAGATCCATACCCAGCACCTGCCCTGCCTTGCCTTGCGTCGCGGGCTGGCAGCAGCCACATCTCGATTGTACTGTACACAGATAAGAATGACCTAGGTGGTATTAGGACACGTGTGGACCCTGGGGTACTGCAGGTCATTGAGGTAGGATACTCGCCAAGGGGTTGGGGAAGCTTCTAATTGTCGTCTTTCTGAGTTCGAGATTTGATGTTTGTTTTTCTTTGGGTGGATGTAATTACTCAGATACGTTTGAGTGCTAGAAGATGGCAGGATCTGGAGTGTCCGAAGTATTGCATACCACTGAAAGATCCTCATGTCATCACGACCGTAGTCTACAAGATCGTCAACACCGTCAGATATGCCCGTGAATATCACTTTGGGACAGAACAATCAGATCCCAACACCAAGCCCCCTCGAATGAATCATCAACGAAAGGGTCCCCTTCTGATCACCATCAGGTATGGAAGCTATGACACGGCACTCACCACCCAGCTTCCAAGTGCCGTAGATGGGGGGTTGATCTAGAAAAAAAGCTCACCTGCCTATTATGTATACCCCAATGGCCAACAATCAACTGGTTATAATCCATCGAGAGTTTCAGAAGCGAGCAGAGAGGCAAGAGAGAACATTGGTCAACCTCCCATCACGGTGTGGACCCTGCCAAGAAGAAAACGACCCAAAAGGGAAAGAGCCTGGATCCGAAAGTTTGCCTGTCCCACGGAAATGTACGAAAGGGCAGCTAGATGTCTAAAAATACTTGGATGTGACACTGGCCATCCATCCATTTATGTCCTGGCTGGTGTACTGTGGGACATAGTACAGCCAGCCGCGAGCGCCGCGTGTTGCTATATACCTGTTCCAGTTAGCCCTGAGCTTTTATTAATATAGTGCTATACTTGGGTTCTAGCGACAGCTTGTGGTACGCATGTAATACCAGCTCGTCGGTACGAGTCGCATGAGTTTATTATACTCTTGTCGCATGACTCGTAATGAAGCTTGGGTAGATTCGTGGATTGCTGTGGACTCGTGAACTGGCACTGGAAATTTAAACTGCGGGGTAATACCGTCACTCGGGCAAAGAACCACGTCTGCGATAATGAGTGCCCTCTATAAGCTGAGAAGAATTTTATAGTAAAAAAATAGAAGGTTGAAATATATGGAGAGTTTGAGCTGAAAGAAGTCATGGAGAAAAAGATGTCGAGGTGAATGCGAAGAGGTTGCATCGGTAGCGGATCTGCATCTCGCAGCAAGGACGTCATGAAAACCCTTGTTAAGCGAAGTGAAACTAGACCTCACCTCATCAATAGGGGTATCAACGACTATCTTGCCGAGTTGTCATATCAAGATTCACTGTGACTTTGAACAAAAGAAAATTTCGAAACAAAGCAGCGCAGTGATGGAACAGGAAGACTTTTTGTAATATGAATTTCTTTCGTATGTACTATTTGAGGCCCCGCTCGAATGAGCTATTCCACCGAATATCCATCCATGTTCATCTCTCATCCCATCTCAACATTTTGTGTTGCATCTAAAAAACAGACTTGGAAGCCACGCGAACCAATCTAGACTTCCAAGGAAAGAAAATCGTCCTCGACAAAATGAAAATTGCGAATCTCTAATAAAGACATGAAGAAGAGGTACAAGTGGTATAATCATGTACCGTGATGAAAAGCGTGAAAATCCCAAACGCCGTCATTAATACAGAAAATTTGTATTGTGTGATGTCTCGCTCGCTCGCTGTTGTGACAAATGGGGTTGATGTAATTCTAAAACCCCATGAACGCCAAAAACATATCTCATGTCATTAAAACTTTGGAAAAAATTGAGAGCGAGGGATCAATCAAGCCTCGATGGCCACAGACTCGACTCGTTGTTCGGGGTGCTCAAACTTCTCTTTGGCAGCAGCAAGGTCGGAATCGAATTTGGTCTGCTCAGTGGTTGGAGCTGCGACGGCTTCGGTTTTGTTCTCCGAAGGGATCACAGCGGGCTCAGACGATGTTTTGCTTTCTCCAGCAAACGAAACATGAGCTGGCTCGATGACTTTGATCTGCTCGATTGGCGCTGGTGCTGGGATCTCCTCCAAGGTAGGCACTTGCTCTTCAAGAAGTTGGTCTTTCTCTAAAACCGAAACCTCAACTCCATCCATGGCTTCAACTGGTGGCGTCGATGGTGGGGTCAACTCAACGCCCTCCATAGCCTCAGACTTCTTTTCCACGGTTCCTGACAAAGGCTCCATGGGATCAACCTTTTCCAGCTTGGCAGCAGCTTCAGTTTGGTTCTCGGTCTTTTCAGGCGAAGCGGGTGGGGATGGTTGGACTTCAACGACCTTCAAGGCAGCAGAAAGCTCTTCCTGTTGACGCTTTTGATCCATCTCGAACAAGAATTGAGCATACTTGCTTCTCTTGTTGTGGATACCACATTCAGTCTTGGCTTGTCCCTTCCATCGTCCAGCACGCTCATCCTCGCCTTCCTTCACTGGTTCGGTGCTGTGCCAATCACCGACACTCTTGTATCCTCGATCCAAAAGTTCGTTGTATGGGACGTTGTGCTCCTTGACGTAGTCCTGAACTTGCTTGAAACTCCATGAAGCGAGAGGATTGATCTTTATCAGGCCAGCTTCGTCAATTTCGATGATGTCGAGACTCTCACGTTTGGAACCTTGGGATCGTCTGCGACCTGTGAGGACAGCAGCCACAGAGAGATCCGAATAGGCGCGTTGGGCAGGCTCGACCTTGGCCACCCAGTCGTAAAGCTTGTCATTGGACTTCCATAGCTCCTTTCCGTGTCGTGCTTCGAACTCGGCAGTGGTCTCAACACCTTCAGGCTTGTAGACATGAAGATGGACGTTGGGATATCGTGCTTTGGTCTTTTCAATCAGAGCATGTGTCTCCTTGAAGTGATATAGTGTATCAAGGAAAATGGCGTCAATGGTAGGGAGGTCTGGAGTCTCGGAATGGATCTTGGAGAGCATATCCAGAGTGACTAAGCCTGAAATTCCGAAGGCGGTCGTCTGGTAGAGGTTGGGGAAGGTAATCTTACACCATCGTAAGACGTCAATGGGGGCGAGGTTGTTAAGTGTTTGGTTCAAGAACTTAAGGTGTGGTTTGGCGAGAACAATTGATGGGAGAGAGGCGGATGATGAGGCACCGGAGGCATAACCGGACTCGAGCGACGACTCCATGTGATGAGGACCCATTGTGATGGTATTGCGGAGAGTTTGGGGTGTAGGGGGTAGTTTTGTTGTTGACGTTGAAATCTGGGGAAGAAAAGCTTTTTGGGGGGAGGAAAAGTCGGATGGTGCAATCCCTGTTTGCGATGGTGCAATCCTGCTTAGGAACAAAGTAAAGCTTGGATCCGAGAGGGAGCTAGCGAGGCGAGGGTTGGGGTGAAAGAGATGGAGTGAGGAGAAAGAACTGGGGATGTGGACAAGAGGATTGTTGGTGTTGTGTGAGGGGATTGTATTGAGTGGAGATGTTGTGGATGAGTTGAAAGCTTTGAGTGATGCTGATGGAGAAGAGAGATGGGAATTGAGGGGCACAGAGGGATGTATAAGTAGAAGAAATAGAAACACCGCACATTGTGAAATGAGTGGAGATGGAGCTAGAGCTGGAGCACAAACTCACACTTGCACCGCTACGCACCCACACGCGACATTACCAATGCCAGATTCCTACTATGGAATAGCATCGTAGATTAAATCCAAGCTGATTAACTGGTAGAGGAGAGGAGAGGAGATCGATCAGTCATCCGTGCTCTCTCCATTGCTGGGGGCAAGTGAGGATGTCGAGGTGAGCGATGTCTGTCAAAGCCTACCGAGCCGCCTCTTTTTCCAGTGTACGATTACCGCATTAGGTTTAACGCTCGTCACGCCATCGATGTGGGATGTGGCCTGAGGCCGTCAGGCTGCCACCACTTTTAAGCTCAGGCACCACATGGCGCTGATTGGACGAGGATGACGGTGCCGCTCTATGTTCCGACTGCCTCTTTGGTTGGAGTTCCTACAGTTTCAAAGACCAGCTGCGGTCACTGTGCAGCGTGGTCCATCTACTTCCCTCGTACAGAACGATCCTCGCCCACGCACAATGGCTGAGGGAAGGTCTACGAGACACTGAACTATTGTACAGTACAGTACCGACCTCATCAGTTCAGCTAGGTTGGCGCCGCTGCGTCACAAAAGCCTAATCGGATCGCGACTCTTAAGCTTGTCTGGCACATCGCTGCAACTGCCAGCGAAGAGTTGGGATCCGTCCAATGCTCCCGCGCTTATGCTTATGCTTATGCAAGCTAACCTTCTCTACCATGTTGACATTTGATGGATGGTGCCATACCTCGTGACCTGGACTTCTTACGCGACCTCGAACTCTCGTCCATGACCCATTGATTTCAAAGGGACAGACCACATTTCCATCCAATCAAAGCTCACTGGTGTCATTCCACGCGATACCGACTTCTGAGATACCTGGGTACTTCCAGAAAAGTCTTGGGTCCATACCAAACAACTCGTTGTCAGCCTTGCAGGCGAGGCTCGTGGAATAGGAAGGTGTCTGCAGAGGGGTGACGGCGATTTTCTCCCATCATCATTCTGCATGTGCTTCCTATCCTACAGCTTACCAAATGCCTATGGTCTGGATCTACACAGCTACAAATCAATGCTCAACTTCTGTCCCAGATATATTACCTGATTGAGCAGTGTTGATCGGTAGAGTCCCAGTGTTGCTGCTGCTACTGTTTTGGACTCCATCAGTCTAAGTAGCAAGATGGAAGCTGCAGATCCCTATCAGAGAGCTAGTTCTTACATCACTCCACTAGTTACACCAATCTGTACAAGGCAACTCAGTATTCCCAAACAATGGATACTCAGTTTCCTCGACAATGATACGTGGGAACATTAAACATTGATCAATGTTCCTTTCAAAGCGTCAACAGGAACCAGTAGTTCCCTAGTTCTGCTATAATTTATCAGATCACGACGATCCCAAAACTTAGGGTTTCGTCGTCACAATGACAGGAAATACCCTCTTGCATCTTGAAGATCTCTTACTTGGACCCTGTAACTTCAGGGTCTTGCAGCTCAACTCTCGTCATGAGATTTAGGGGTCCCCTCTTCGGGAACACTTTCTGCACATTCGCTTCGTTCACTTTCTTGCATGCCTGCATTGCATGATGACCTCCTATCAACAGAAATATACAAGCTGTCAGGGGTCCAACACTTGTCATATTATGGTAGTCACGGTAAGATATGCTTCAGATGGTCTCAACAAGTTCCCCATCGAGAAAGATATTAGCCTCATGTTTTCAGCGCACCACTCGGTACTTGCTCCACCACGCGAAAACTCCTTCTGTTTTGATAAAAAGATGAGCCCTCAATCTGCAGAGCATCATCATATACTTCTCAAACAACACACTTATGACACTCGAACAAGCGGAGACCCTTTTCTCCTGAGTCTCAGCGCCATGGCGACTCAGCCTCTTTGAGCGATTCAGATGCTTGTTCATGAGAGTATCTTTTCCCAACTTCGCACCCAATTCGGTCACAGAAAAGCCAACGAAAGCCAACCAACACGGTCAAGCGCTTACATCTGCACCATCTTCCGAAAAGGAAGGACTAGACTACCCCCGTCAAGATCCAATATATCAGCATCTTGAACACAAGGACACGAGAACCTTAGCGTTCGGCCTCTCTTTGCTGAAGAGGAATCAGCCGCTCATGGACGGTGAAAGTGTTCCAAGTTTCCCTTGGCGAAGCACTCGAGGAAGCTCTCCCTATCTCGATGTTTGATTTCAGGACTTCCAGAGCTCCACTCGGAGTCAGAATGGAAAGGGAGATGGAATATGGTCGCGGATTGGGACGTTTGTAAATTCGGCAGATGGTGAGGGGAAAACTTGATGGTCCCTCCTTCAAGCTTTGGGAGTCACTGATGTCATGGATTTGCTCTCCTGCCACTTCAGCGTATTTCTGTGAGTGGGACCTGAATTTGGGTCTCGAACTTGATGTTGGTAATAGTATTGACTCGAGAATGTTGACCCACTTAGCTCCATATCCAAATATATCTGTTCGTCTTCGAATGCAGTATTCACATCTTACCACTTCAGCGTATCTCTATGAGTGGGACCAGAATTTTGTTCTCGAGTCCGATATTGCCATATTGGTAATACCATCGACTCGAGAGTAGTGAGCCACTCAGCTCCTTTCGAATTTAATATTCAGATCTTGCCACTTCAATGTTCTTTCTGTGGTTGAAACCTGAATCATCTTCTCCAGTCCGGTATTCTCAATACCTTGGACTCAAGAATCCCGAGCTACTCAGCTCGATACTGTATCCAAATATATCTTTTTTCCAATTTTTCAGACAAACCACGTCTAAATCAAACTCTTCTGTGTGACAACCAATACCCCACGCCCATACCCGACATCGATCTAAATACTGTACTCGTACTTTGAACCCATAGTATGATCTCCCATCCCATCCCATCTCACAACCTAGTAAGTATTCTTCGAAAGAAATGTCTCCTCAAACATCCTTCTCATTCCGCCAAAAGAAAACAAGAGAATCTAGGAGATGGCATGGATGTATGTATGCATGTATGTGGATATATATTGTATCGATATCGTACTACGTTGTCCCCCCCAACCACCTATTTTTATACGTTGTAAGTTGTGAGACACTCGTAGGATTTTTCTTGTGATCGAATCTGGAATCTGGAATCTAGACTTTATATGTTTCTGATGTTGTGGGTGTGTTGTACTGAGGTACTGTGGTAATGTGGTACGCACTGTCGAGCTACTGTACTACCACTGTCGAGCTATAGTAATTCAGCCTCACCTCCTTCATGGTGGGGTGTTTACACGACATGATGAGATGTGGGACGTGGGAGGAAGCGAGTGGCCAGCTGGCTGGCCTGGTTGATGGGTCAAATCCAGGCGTTACGCACGTGGGTGCTATACTTGTGTATATACATGTGGGAGTTAGTGTGGCAGCGGCGTTTATTTTTTTGTTTTGTTGTAGGATGGTGTGGTGTGTGTAGTGTAGTGTAGCGTAACTTAGTGTAGGGTGTGGTACGGTGTAACTTTTCTAGAATAATTCCCGTGGTAGTATGTATGTATATGTTTATATCACAGTATTACAGTATCACAGTATTACAGTATCACAGTATCACAGTATTACAGTATTATAGCATTACAGTTTTACGCTTCTTCGTTCCTCGTTCTTTGTAGGTGGTACTTGGTCCGAGGAGAGGTCTTTGGTTTTTGGTTTGTGGATTTTGGGTTTTGGATGGGGCGGTGGATGGGGTGGCGGTTGATGGGGTGGTATGTATACTGTACTGTATAGTGCACCATGGTTGGGTTGGGTTTGCCTCTTTGAAAGTATGTATGAGGATGCAGATGAGAGTGGCTGAGGCTGAGGGAGTAAGTATATATGGATATATATAGTAAGGAGATTGGGCTGGGTTGGGTTGAGTTGAGGTGAGTTGAGTCATCGGTATGCTATGTGGGATATGTTATGAGATGGGATCCTGGGATGGTATTCATGGGAAAGTAAAGTGACACTTTGACTTTCATCTTGTGATTTTGTGATTTTGTGATTTTGTGATTTTGTGATTGTAATGCACGTGTGAGATATAATGGACCTACCTACATGTCTACCTTATAAGTTTAGATGTTTGAGACTTATTATTATCGTTATAGTCATAGTAGTCGTTTTAGTTCAGCTCTTGCAGAGTTTGCTATTCGTTGTTTTTGTATGTCTTGACAATATGGTGGGTTTTAGTGATACTATATATAGCGGGGTTTTGCTGTATAGTGGTAGTTGATGGTTGGAAGTGGGGGGAGGTGAGGTGAGGTGTTTATTCTTTTTTGTGTGCTACGTTGTAGATTACTCTGAGTGAGGGTGAGTCTGGTTGTTTTCTTTGGATTTTTGTTAAGGGAAAGGAGGGGGGGCGTTGTTGTGTGATTTTTAGGGGTGAGGTGTTGTGAGGTGAGGTAAGGTGAGGTAAGGTGAGGTAAGGTACTATCTATTAGGTAGGTAGGTATTTATTTGGGTTTATAGATAGGGAAGACAGAGGGGCGAGGAGGGCATAAAGTAGGAAGAAGGGTATAGATCTACTCGTATAGTATATATCCAAGCCTATTGCTATACGGCTTTAAAGTAACTAGGACCCCTAGCTAAATTACGGTAGGTTACTAGTTACCTATAAAGCCGCCCTAGGTTAGTACGGAGTAATATACCTTAATGGTCGTCGTTACTACCTTACTATCGCTAAATATTATTTTTGTTCTTTTATAAATTAAAAATCATAGCATTCACTAAACTATTCGGATGTTAAGGGTTCTAGTGTGACGGTCCTGACCATCACGTGCCACTTGTATCACGTGGCGTCGCTCAGCGACCCACACCATGTACTTAAACTCGAGCTCTCTCGAGCTCTCCTCTTCTCCTTAGCTTAGAATCTTCGAATAGACAGTTCTACGATTCCATAACCTACACCTTGGACGCCCACGGGCAACATATCGTACGTGTCGTTACATTATTCTAAGCTTAACTACACTGCCTGGGAAGGCTTTACTGAATATCCCTTCCTGTCTATCCGTCGCGGTAGAAGGACCCTACGATCCTTATTTGCCCAGCCGTAGAGCTTTTCAAAGGGACTTGAGAAGATCTAGCGAGCGGAGCGCCCTGGATATACGCTAATTCAGAAGACAGACTTTCTTTACGCGTACACCTTACCTTTACGACCTACAGTCACAACCTCATCTTTACAACATATTCACTAGTTGCTACGATGGTACTAAAAGCGCGTCCCGCGGGAGCGTACCAAAAGAACTCCTTAAGAGCAGGACAAAGCTCTACCGACAATGCCGACACCCAGGATAACACAATCCAGGTCGACGACGGCACACCCCTAGCTGTTAGTTACATGTAGCAAGACTCCGACTACGACGATGCCGAGGAGGTTAACGCATCCTAGCTTTAAGAGTAGATCCGCGTCCTCTCTAAGAACTAGTCTAATACCGACAATATGCTGAGCCAGATCCTCGATCGACTTACTACTTTAGGCGGTATAAATAATAACCCACCGGCAACCCCGTTACCTTTACCTTAACATGTCGCTCAATCCATCGAACGCAATACCCCTGATTCTGCGACACCAAGCTCGAGTACTAGCTACAAGTACTTAAAGAAACAGCTAGACCTACAGCTCTTATCTAATGGACAAGACCCTACTTTTCCTAGCTGGAAGATCCAGATTCAAGGCAAATTTAGGAGCAACGTAGACCACTTTTAAGACGAAGAAGACAAGATGCTTTACCTGTTTAACCGTACTACTAGAGACGCTTAGCGACACCTTTAGCTACGCTACGATAAAGACTCCTAGATACGTTTTGCCTCTGCTAGAGAGATGATCGAGTACCTTGCTTCTATCTACACAAACCCGAACTAAGTACGAGACGCTAGATACGAGTATAACTATTACTGTACTATGAAGACAACTCAGACGTTCGCTGAGTTCCAGACCTAGTTCCTACACCTAGTAGGAGAAGCACAAATCTCTTAAGACAGCCTCCGCTTAGACTTGTACGATAGACTGACGACACCCCTCTAGAGAGGAATAGCCCCAATTCTACGGGCTCTTAGTACATACCAGGAGTTGTTAGTAAGCTGCTTGTCTTTGGATACTAAGTTAAAGCGTATTACCGCAAGAGAGGAGCGCCAGAAGCGATATAGAGGAAAGTTAACTACACAAGCCCTACAAGCTTTAGCCTTAGCGCCGACATCTGACTCTGTTCTATACTCTCAACGCTCTACGTCCGACACATCATCGAGTACTACAAACCTTGCCCCTAAGCGCGCCACTAGTGAAAAGCCCCGACCAAACGAAGCAAGACGCCCAGTGCCTACAGATGCTAACATTGAGCCTACCTATTACAACTGTTACAAGAAGGGACACTTTGCTACTACGTGCTTAGAGCCAAAGCGAGTAGAGGTCAAGGAGATTGAAGGAGAACTAGCGGACGAGGAGCTCGTGTACGATTCGGGAAAAGAGGAACCCTAGGCCAAGACTCCTGCCTAGGGTATGCTCTTAGTCTGAAAAAGATTGATTTAAGTCGATTAATGGGTGGAAAGCACTTCACAGTTCCCTGTACTCTAGGAAACAATAGAATTGCAATTATAACCTACGCGTTGATTGACACTGGAGCAAACGGCTTTGCTTTTATTAACACTGCTTGTGCTACCGATATAGCTAAGTTCTTTAACCTTATACCTGAAAAATTGAAACGACCTATTGCAACCAAAGGATTCGATGGTAAAGCAAGCAAGTCTGTTACTCATATCCTCACCCTTCAACTCTCTGTAGATGGA
>UNPT01000492.1:0-33880 GCA_900536445.1 Hymenoscyphus occultus
TTTCCGACAACTCTCAAAGCCTCCTCCTCCCGATATTACGAAAGCTCTCAAAGCCCACTCTTCAACAATCAACAAAATCGTAGGAGCGCATGCTAGTCACTTAGCAGAACATATAGATCAATATCATGCGAAAAACATGGAGTGTTTCAGGCAACTCGGCGTATAGCTGGCACCTGACTGCTATCACAGAGCTAGCATCTCACGGCTGCCTTGGTGGAAAGATATAGGCAAGGATACAGACTTAGGTACAGATAATTACAATAGCAGATACATGGATGGACAAGCATATCTATCTCCAGAGCTTCAGAGCTCGGGGACGAGCTCTCCTTGAAGGGGGGGGTAATGTGACAGTTCTGGTTCCAGACCTGCCACGTGAGCTCTCACCGCCTGGCAGAATCCTGTATATTAGCATCGTTCAGAGCTGTCTTAGCTCTTCACCTTAGTATTCTAAGAATGGATCAGTTCTACCATCACACGTCGTTCTGCCCCGTCACAAAAAGAAGTAGAAGAACGTAAAGGGTACTAAAGTAAAAGTCCTAGGGTATTAGATAAATACGCTAGAATTTACTTTGAGTCTACTAGTAGATAAAGTAGCAAAGGCTAAGAAACTAACGTTAGAAGCTCTTATAAAATCCTCGCTCTCATTAAAGGATACGAGAAAGTTGTGAACGTGTGGAGTGAACCACTGCTTGCTGTGATGAATACTGAGTCAAACCGAACACTGCTATAAAGAGCGAACAACTAAGTAAGGAGAGAAGAGAGTTCCAGAGGAACAGGAGCTTATATACATAATGCCAGCGGCACGCACGTGCCGTGCTACACGTGATCTGACCCTAGTTCTTCCAACTCCGTGACAGTACCCCCCCTCTTAAAGAAGGTCGTCCTCGACCGTGTATCCATGATTAAATCACTGTCTAAATCATCGTAATCGTCCCTTCCATCCTCCCAAGCCTTTAACCATTCCATTAAGAGAGCTGGCGGGCCAGGTCGAGTTGGGTTAGCTAAGTGGAAGTCTCTCACTTTATGAGGGGCGTATTTACAATCAGACGCAGGATACCATTATAAGTCCTCGTCTCTATTTAGCCACTTTACACGGTAGTATAGGTGCTTGCGGCCCTTGCTTGCAAGGATGTTCTAAACTTCCCATTCGTTATTACCTATAATATTAATAGGTAGTGGTTCTAGGTTAATTTGTCCCGGTACAGGGTTCTGGGCAGCCTTGCGTAGTCTATCCGGGGAGAAGACAGGGTATACTTTCATTGAATCCGGTAGTTAAAGCTTAAAAGCGTGGCCTACTTGCTAGATAATCTTATATAGGCCAGCTGCTAGGAAGTCGAGCTTTCGGCTAGGCCTCTCTATACGTAGGTGTCGCTTTGCAAGCTAGACAAAATCCCCTACTACAAAGTCTACTGGACGTCGGTGTTTGTTTGCGGACGCTTCCATACGTTGCTGTGCCGACAAGAGCTGTCGCTTAGCTGTATCCTGGGCATCCCTCATACGAGTAGCGAGTACTTTAGCTTTCTCTACACTTATCTGATCCAAAGGGGCTGTCATTGGCGTGTCCCAGTCAAAAGAGGTACGCGCGGGGTATCCGTAAAGTACTTCAAATGGACTTATATAGCCAAGCGACTTATGTGGCAGGGTGAGCTGTGCGTAGTCCATCATTGGCAGTAACTCCACCCAATTGTCTTGGTAGTAGCTGACAAACGGGCGTAGTCTCTATTCTAGATACTGGTTTATGATTTCCGTCTGTCCGTCTGTCTAGGGGTGGTAGGCAGTGGATAGTTTAAGCTATGTTCTAAGTATACGGTTAAATTCTTTCCAGAATACTGAAATAAACTGTCCTCCGCGGTCTAAAACAATAGACTTAGTAGCGCCATAGTAGCAATATACGTAACAGATGTAGAGCCTAGCTATCTCTTCTGTAGTAACTGTCTTATAACAAGGGACAGAAATAGCTTGTTTTGAGAGTCGGTTAACTACTACAAAGACGTTGTTATATCCTAATTTGTCCTTTGGAAAGCTACAAAAGTCTATAGTAATATACTGCTAGGGACGGTCTAGCACAAGGAGTGGCTAAAGCAGTCTAGGTGTCTTGTCCCGTGGGCTATTTGAGCGGCGACAATCGTGGCAGTTCTGGCAGTATTGCTGGATATCTTTCCACATGCCTTTCCAGTAGTAGCGTACAGCTAGCATTTTGTAGGTTTTCTAGCGTCCTGGATAAGCCGTAGACACCTGGTTATAAGCCTCACGTATTAAGTAAGTACGTAAGTTCTGGAAGTCAGGAACAACGAGGCGGTCGTAGTATAGTAACAGTCCGTTTTCTAGGGCAAAGGGACCTTCTAAATCCGCTTCTACTTACTGACGGACGGCGGTAAGCGACTCAGAGGTGCGGTTAGCAGTCAAGATCCGGTCGACTATCGATGTCTCAGCTGAAATAGGGGCCATGTCTAAAGAGCTGATTTGTGCTTGGGCTATAGAGTTAGGATGTAGGATTAGAGGGTCTATCTGGTCATTCCGGAGTAGTTATCGTAGCTGATCAGCCTTCTTTACTAAGTCCTGAGCCTCTGTCTCGTCTAAGCGCCTTATTAGGGCGTCCGCGCGGGTATTCTCCTTAGCAGAGCGGTACTTAATAATAAAGTGATACTCGGCTAAAGCTTCTGCCCAGCGTGCTTAACGTACGTTCAAGTTCTTAGAGGTCATAAAGTACTCTAGAGCCTTGTGGTCGGTGTATATCTAGATACGCTGGGCAGTACGCTCAAGTTCTGGCCTCCATTCCTTTAAGGACTTGACAATAGCTAGCATTTCTTTGTCATGGATCTCATAGTTACATTCTGCTAGGGCCATAGTCTTTGAGAAGTAGGCTACCGGTAACCAGTGCTCGCTATACTTCTGGGACAGGATCCCTGCAATCACTCCGTCCGAGGCGTCTGTTTCTAGCATGCTCTCTAGTTCTAGGTTATAGTATTGAAGCAAGGGAGCTGATATCAAGGCGTCTTTTAGAGTCTGGAATACGTGGTAACAGTGGTTATCGAAGTTAAATAGTACGCCATTATAAGTAAGAGTAGTCAGTAGCTTTACGATTACTCTATAATTCCGAATAAATCGTCTATAGAAGTTACAGAAGCCTAGGAAAGACTATATACCCTTCACTATAGAGGGTGCTTACTAGTTTTGGACAATAGTGACCTTCTCTAGGTTTACCGAAATACTGTCTATCGAAACAATAAAACCAAGATATTTTGTCTATGTGACACTAAACTCGCATTTCTTGATGTCCGCTTGTAGACCTGCGTCGCGTAGTCTCTGTAGTACTAGCCGGACATGCGTTTCATGTTCAAGGGGGTCGTCTGAATAGATAAGGATATCGTTAAGGTAAGCTGTACAGAAGTCGTCTAAGTAGTCGAATAGGACGTTATTTATGTACCTCTGGTATGTAGCAGGGCTATTCGTAAGTCCGAACGGAAGGACCTTGTATTTGTAGGCGCTATACCTTGTACAAAAGGTAGTTAATTCTTCGGAAGCAGGGTCCATTCGTATACGGTGGAATGCCTAACGAATGTCGAGCTTTGTAAAGATCTTCGCTCGAGAGATTCGGGCCAAGGTCTCGTCTATTAACGGCAGGGGATATCTGTCCTTACGGCTCAAAGTATTTAGCTTACGATAGTCGATACAGAATCGTAGGCCGCCATTCGGTTTCTTAACAAAGAGGACTAGAGCCGTAAACGGGGCTTGGCTAGCTTCGATAAAACCCTTGTCTAGGTTTTTAAGCAGGTACTGCTTTGTCGCTTCTAGTTCCTGAACACTCATTTTGTATAGCGGGCTATATAAGAGCTGCTTTTCGTCAGCTTCTAGGGCGATTTTGTGGTCGTAAGGCCGGTGTGGCGGAAGCTGGTCGGATGCTGACTTTGAGAACATATCTACGAATTGCTTATATATAGCCGGCAGTTAGGACAGATCTTCTTCTATAACTGTAAGCACAGTGTTGAGTACAGGCCTTAGCGGTATAGTCTTCTGATTAATAATACGCTCAAGCTCGTATAGGCTTGTAGAGAAGAGCTCGTTGCTTGCTTGTTTGCAATTCAGGTGTATCGCATGCCTAGAGATTAAGTGAATGTCGAGTGCTGTATTCGACAGTGGTTTCGATAGGGGCTTAAGCGAAGGCGGTACCAGCGAAGACGGTACAGCGATAGTAGAGACTGTAACTCGTCCGTCCTTATGTCGTTTCTCTTCTTTTAGCATGGCCTTGTCTCTCCTAGCTATATTAGCCTAGTAGCACGGTACCGGCTGTTTAGGTACAATAGCCGACTGCGGGATGATTGTCTCGTTCTGTAGCCAGGGGGTCGTCGTATAGTACTCTGGGGGCCAAGTTAAGCGTCTAGTACTACAGTCGACTGAGACTCTAGAGTACTTAAGCCATTTGCGTCCAAGGATCACTTGATGAGAGCCTAAGGGGGTAATCAGGAACGGAAGGTTTAACTGTCGTCGTCCATCGATAGAAAGGTGTAGGCGAAGGATGTAGGAGATGCTTACTCCGCTTTGTCCGTTATACTCTAAGACAGGGATCGGGCGTGGTAGTCGCTAAGCTTTAATTCCTAGGAATTTAGCCTAGTCGACGGCTGTGGTTTGGTTAATAAAAGCGAACCCATTTGCTCTAGAGTCAATAAGTGCTTGCAAAGACAATACGTATCCATTCATTAATAAAGTATACGTAATAGTTATATGCTTTCCACCTATTAACCATTGTAGATCTAGCTTCGCTAGATCAACTAACTCGCCTAAGAAGGAGTCTTCTCTTAGGCGCTTCCATTTCCCGACAGTCCTTCGTCTTCTCCTTGCTCGCTGTCTTCCTGCTTAACAATCTCATTCAGGCTTACGTCTCGCTTAGGATAAGGGCAATCCGGGCGAATATAACCTGATTTTCTACAGTTATAGTATGTAAGCTCAGGCTGGGGGACCGTAGTCTCGCGTCGTTCCGCTATCCGCTTTGTAGGCGGGGTTGTTAAGTAGGATAGCAAAGCTAAGGTCGTATTAACTCTAGTTTGCGGCAAGGGAGTTGAATAGCGGGGCACAGTAGGGACCGCAACGTCCCTGACTAGCGGAGTTGTACGCACTATCCTCTTTAGGATAGGATTCCGAGCTCTGTCACGTTTAAGCCTTGCGTCAGTTCCCGAGGTAAGGTCAGCGAACTTATTAAAGTCCTTGATCTTTTGGACCTCGATACGCATCTCGTCCTGTAGGGGCTGTACCAGCTTATCGTACATGTCGTCCTTCCATTCTGACTTAGCGATCCTGCCTTTGGTAGCGTACTATAAGAACTTAAGTTTAAAGTCGAAAAACGACTCGTCTGATCCTATGGTAAGAGCTTTATATGCCTCTCTTGCATCGGCTCGTTCGTGGGGGTTCCGAAGGCTAGAAACCAGGTACTCGACCATAGATTCCCAGTCCGGGAAAGCGTCTTCTAGGTCATCCTCTGCAGCCATAGCTGTCTCAAGCAAGGTAGCTGCCTTGCCAGTTGTGCAAGCGAACACGTGGGTCATTTTCTCTAACTCGGATGCGAAGTGGTCTGCGTTTGCGAGAAGCTTGCTCTTGAGTAGGACCTGCCATTGGACTAGGGACGGGCTAATGCCATCATCGAGTAGAGGAACGTCCTTGACTTTAGCGCTTAGCTTTGGCTTCCGACTAGTAGAGCCTGAAAAGGAAGGTGACTTAGTCTGTCGGAGCGCGCTATACTACTGACGTCCGGCAGTAGCTTTTCCCTTTTCAATAGTGGGAATAGGGTCATCTGGAGAGGCCGTGTTCCGCGTCTGGACAGCTGTGCGTAGTTAAGCATTCTCCTGGCTAAGCGAATTGAGTCTTGCCATGATCTGGTCGTACTACGTAGGAGTAATAGGTACCGGGGTAAGAGAACTGACGGTCCTCTGTCGCTCTTGAAACTGGTCTTCAAGAAGAGAATCGTCGTCTGTCTGTTGGACAGTGTTAGAGGCTCCAGCGGTTTGTACAGGCGTGTGAGTAAGGGAGGCTACGCCTCGACCTCTACCTCTGTTGGTACGTCTTCCGCGAGCGTTGGGGGGGGTTGGTGATACCATCGTTCAGGGACATATAACGCACACTGCGTTCAGTGATGTATAACGTGGTGTTACTGAGGATGATGTCGAGTCGGAAATCCGTCGAGTCGAGTATCGTCAGCCAAAAACAAATAAACAAAGTGGGATATTATAACAGGCCTTCCCAGGCGAAGAAGTGACTTAGTTGTAATGTGAACGTGTAGAGTGAACCACTGCTTGCTGTGATGAATACTGAGTCAAACCGAACACTGCTATAAAGAGCGAACAACTAAGTAAGGAGAGAAGAGAGTTCCAGAGGAACAGGAGCTTATATACATAATGCCAGCGGCACGCACGTGCCGTGTGCTACACGTGATCTGACCCTAGTTCTTCCAACTCCGTGACAGTCTAAGTCTATCCCTTAAGCCTTCTCTTAATATACGAAGAAATAAGTCTAGTACGGATTAGTACCTTTAACGCGGAAGATCTACGAGTCTAGCTAAAGGGCGTACGAGTACTTCTATAATAGTAATAGAGTTTAACTATATCCGGTATAAGCTGTTCTACTTACGAACTATTTAGTACTTAGAGCGGCAGGAGGTTTAGGGAAGTTTGAGGGCAGATTAAAAGGCGATAGGCTTTAATAGTATTTGGTATATATACGCTCGGTTTATATAGATAGGATACTAGATTTGAGGGTATTCGAGAATAAAATAGTTAAGAGAATAGTAGTAGGAGCAAAGCGAATAAATCACGAAGACGAAAAGTATAAAGCGGAGCTATTAACTTACGATATCCTGAAAGAAATTACTATAAGTAAATTCGACGATGAGGCTTAAAAAGCTAGGAAAGACGCATTCCTTAATAATCTCAATTTTACAGTAATAGCGAAGCTAGCGTATAAGGGATTCTTTCGATCTAGGGAACTTATATATACCGCGGAGGATTTGAAGGACAAGGACTTGTTTAAGGAAGAGTAGGTAACAAGGTCTAACGTCTCTTTTGTAGAAGACGATTCCTTTGTAACGATTCGCCTAAAAACAGGTAAAACGGATCCTTTAAGACAGGGAGTGGATATTGTCGTCGCGGCAGAGGAAGACTCGACTTGTGCGGTAAAGGCTTTAAGACAACTATTCGAATTAGATCCGCAAAATCATAGCAAGCCGCTATTCCGAAGATCTGTACGAGGAGAGGAGGCTCTTCGGCTCCTTTTAGGAAGCTCTGGATGGTGGACGAATTAAGAAGGAGACTAAGGATTTTGGGATATAAAAATTAGAGCAAATTCAGTGGACATAGTTTCCGTAGAGGAGCTACAACGCAAGCAAACAGGAACGGCATTCTATATAAGCAAATACAAAAGCTAGGAAGGTGGTCGTCGGATACTTGTCGTAGATATATTAAGGAGTTAATTAAGGATAAATTCGTACTAAGCAGGAGGTTCCTTACTAGTATAGTTCTATCGATTCTTAGGAAAAGAGCGTAAGAACTCGTTAAATACGATTTAAGTTAAATATTAATTAGTAGTTTAGTATAGTGTAAGTTATAGCCAGAATTACTATAATCATACGGCAGTAAGCAAAACAGATAGGAGAATCAGACTAAGAACTCGTGCCGTAGTAACAGATAGTATATTCTATACTCAAATCCTCTACAGGATATCTAAAACTCTTAAAAATGACGTCAAAAGACAGGAAAGACTGAGACTCGTATAGTAGTAAAACAATCCAAAAAATCCTACTAAACTACACTAAACCACTCTATACAATTTATGCTCAAAGCAATATCCTAATCGTCACATACAAAGCACACTATATTATTTGGGCACAGCCTTCGTCTGGCAGCCTGGGTCCTACTTTGCGAGCGTTGCGAATAGCCTCACAAGTGGCCCAGGAGGCTGTTTGACCTAAATAATATATCCTCACTCGCACGTGAATCTGAGAATAAGCAAAATATATTATTCTAAAGAACTCACACATCTAAATCAATTATACGAATAGTTTAGAACAATTGTTACTTTTCAATTCTTATTGTGCTAGGTGAAATGGGACAATTGAGTTACTTATGCCAGAGTTTTGACATAATAACTTTTGATAGCGTGTACAGAGCAATGCCCGCCTCTCTTACAAGTATAGATTCATCAACATAATTCCAATTGCTCATTAATCTATACAAATCCTCCAGTTCTTACAAAAATAATCTACATTCCAAAATAATACATACACCTCTTTTCATCTTACAACAACCAATCCACAAATTTACCCCACCAACCCGTGGGTTCTGGCTCCTCAGCAACACTCTCAGGATCAAATCTCCCTGAAAACAAATCCGTCGTCATACTTCTCGCAAACTTCGTCCCCTTGAGCAACTTCCACGCCAAAAACGGAACAATGTAAATCACGATCCCAATGTAATTAGCGATGAAATCCGCCGTCGACCAGTTTCCCTTGAGGAACACACTAAACCCAGAAATGAGAACGATAAATCCGGAACCAATAGCACCCACCCAAGCTGCATATGGCTGAAATCTCCCTTTCATCGGGAGAGAATCCCTGGAAAGTCCCTGAGCTTCAAGGGCGGAGTTGAAGCGAATCCAGCAGATGCAAAGTGTCATCCATGCCAGAAGACCAGCTACGGTGCTTAATGTGAGGAGCCATCTGAAAGCCTGTGCTGGTCCTCCTTTGCCGAGTGAAAGGTAAGCCAATGGACCGAATGCAAAAGATGTGATGACTGCGTAGTAAGGAACGCCATATCGGTTTACTTTGGCGAAGAATTGTGGTGCTTGGCGGTCAACGGCCATTGCAACGATCATTCTGGCTCCAACATAACAATAGCTGTTTCCAGCTGACCAGGCTGAAGTGAGAATACAGGCGTTGACGATCGAGGGAAGAACCTTGATACCACTATTCTTGATGGCGATGACGAAAGGAGAAGAGTTTGCGTTTCCTGAGCCGCTAACGAGACCTGGAGCATTGGAGGGGATAATCATCCCAATAAGTAGAGCTCCGAGAATGTAAAAGAACATGATCCGATACGTGACTCTATGAATGGCTTTTGGGATAGATTTGTGTGGATTCACGGTTTCTGCTGCCGTTACAACAACTGTTTCCACTCCTATGAAGGAGAAAGATGCGTTGATGAAAGCACTAAGAAATGCCAGAAAATGACCAGTCGATCCAGTGATGCCATTGTAGTCAGTAAAAGGACCTGGATTCTTCCAATATCTGAATCCAATTCGATCGTGATTCGGTGCTCCTCCGAGAGTGATGACCAGGGAAACAAATATTAGACCCAAAAAGCAGATGACTTTGATAGAAGCCGTAACAACTTCTGCCTCACCATAGAATCTGACATTCATAACATTGATGAAGAAAATTGCTGCCAGGCCAAGTGATATCACAAGAGCGGGAGTGATGTCCGTCCAATACGACTAGACGCGTGATTAGCGAAAAGACCCCTTACTTTCGACTTGCAATACTCACAACTATGATCGCTGCTGCAGAGACCTCTGAAGCAATTGCAATCGTGTAACAATAGCCATACGATATAGCCAAAGTAAAACCCAGAGCTGGATCGACGAAACGCGTAGCAAAGTGGGGGAACGATCCAGCAGTGGGGAACAAAGTTGCAAGTTCCCCAACAGACTCCATCACACACCACAGGATACCACCAACGATCAGAAAAGCCCTGTTAGCATCAGTGACAATGCAAGAATGCCGAATTCCAAGACCTGTAACTCACAATAATAACCCCAAAGGTCCAGCTTTCGCCAAAGCAGCACCAGTTCCAATAAACAAACCCGTCCCAATCCCCCCTCCAAAACCAATAAAAGTAACATGTCTAGCCTTCAACCTTCTAGCTGTTCGTCCCACACCACCAACTCCATAAACCGCATCCAGATCTCCAGATGCTCCCTGGAGAACCTCTTCATTTTTCTTTTCGATTGAGTTTTTCGAAGTGATATCTTGAACAACTGAGGCCTCATCAAGCGACTTCGTCATGATGAAGAATTCGCCAAGGAAAGCTTGAGTTTGGTGATCGACTGGGAAAAGCGTGGCAAAGAAAGGGGAATGCTTACCTTCGTACTTACCTCTCTTTATATCGATTGATTTTTAATCTTCTGACTCCATCGAGTCCATCTAGTTATGGATCTTCTTGACCGCTATCGGAGCACGCAATCTTTGGTTTTATGAGGTAGGAGAAGTCCGTTAAAGCTCCCCACTTTTCGATTTTTTTCTCATTACTTGAGATTTTCATCACGACACGTGACCTGTGATGATATCTTTTTCGTTCCTATGTTATTTTCATAATCTCATGGCATATTCAAGAACTTATAACCTGTGAATAGAGAAGTCTTGAAGGTGGGGGGCAAGTCTCATCGAATCGGTTCGTCAGACCAGATTGAGGGAAGCAGACCTTTTTCAGCAAGTAGTATGTAAGCCTCATATTCTTTCTCCAACAAGCTATGCAGCCTCACGGCGAACAAGAAAAGTGGCAGAGGTTCAATTCTTTAACTATTAGCGTAAGTCAATTCTAAGTACTAAAATGTTAAAAATATCTAGAACAATTATCTTTATTATCCTATCGTTTGAGTTTAATTATATTGATTAATCTAGATAAATGATAGAATAGAATAGTTATTTGTTGAGTTAGGCTAAGATAAAAGAAGTCTCTGCCATCTTTCTTGTCCACTAGGAGGCAGCTATGGTTTCTGGAGAAAGTGGTAGTTGAGATCTTTGAAGAAAGTTGTACTACCATCTGCGTCATTTTGAGAAGCTACTACCGGTACTAGTCGAAGTCCTGATCAAAGTAACCGCGATTGTTTTCATGCTGAAAACATTTCAAAGGATATCCGGCCCATTCGGGCCCCTGACTTCAACTTCCTACCAGACCTTCCTCAATCTCTCTAACTTTTCTCAAAACAATCATCCCTACGTCAACTAATCCGTCTTTGCAATATATGCTTGTGAATAACGTCGTAATACTCCTTCGTTGGCCCTTATCCAAGCTAATAAAAAGCTGGGCGATATACTCCTTCACTGCCTCAATATCACTGCCATTGCCTCGAAACTCAGGATGCCAAGTCTGAAATGGAATCTTCCGAATCTTCCTCTCTAGGATTTCCAATTTCGTGAATACTAAAAGAACCTTTGCACACCTTAATTCATCGGATGTCATCGCAGTAAGAGCTTCAAAGTTCAGCAGACTCTCGTACCAGAAGGGACTGCCGTCCGCGGAAATATCAACAACTAGAACAATGATTTTTATACCCCGGAACATCTGTTTTAATTCACCGGTTTCTTTTTTCCCGCAGCCGGCGTCCGTCAACCTGAATTCCAGAGATGCGGCTGATAGTGGTATAGTGTAAACGCCAACAGGGTGCAGACGAGTGATAAAGATGTCTTCGTTGCTAGGAACATAGTTGGGGTCGCCGAATCGTTTCGCAGAGCTGAAGACACTTTTCAAAATAAGAATTTAGCTGAGCCCCAAATCATCCGATCAAAACTTACTACGAAGCGCCGTCATCGAATTGATACTCCGCTTCAAATACATCTCGGATTGTTGTTTGTGACCAGAGAAAGTACACAGCCTCAAATACGTTCCTAACAAAATCCTTTTGAGTCAAAATGCTTTTCAAATCATTGTGGGAGTTTTTGACCATTATGAAGCTTCTTAGCAGTGTTTGAATGAAGGATAGAGTTATCCGCAATTCTTCAAGAGTATCTAGGATACCAGCCACTCTCTCAATGATTTTACGGAGAACTATATCTTTCCAACGCATGCGTTCGTTCGTATCCCAGCCTCCATTAGACAACGCCCTAATCGAGTTGAAAATAGTGGACTTGCCGCTATCACTGCTTCCAAACAAAGCGATGTTGAAACGGGAACTGGTCAAAGGATGTAGCGGCTCAATGTAGCGTGTCGTGAGGTTCTGGATAGAGACACTCCCTGGGTATTGGAAGAGATCGGAAGATATCCTTGTTGTTCCGAGAGGATTCGTGGGACCAAGTTGTAAACTTGAACGGTGGCTGGTTATGTTGCGTACAATTATGTTTCGTACCGAGTTTCTCTTATTCGTGTCACTGCTGAAATAACTAGATTGAGAATTGGAGATGTTTGCTTCTTCAATGCCATCTCCTTTTTTGTTGATAGCCAAGCCGATAGTCGGTGGTGGAGTAGTGCACGTTACGGCCTTCGATACAACCTGCTCTCCATGAAGGATTCGGGAGTTCTTGTTCGTTGCGCTGTATTCGAATGACGATAATTTCTCGGATCGATGTTCCACGTTAATGGAAATTGGCGGATTAACCTTCGAGTATGGCTGACGACCGTTTATCAAAGCAGTCTTTATATTGGACCTCAGAGCTGCTCGATACACAGCTGTCGTAACAACCTCACCATCAAAGTCGAAATCCGTATTCGATAGATCCGAATTTTCCGAATTCGAGAGAAAAGACTGCGAATCTCTGAAGGAAAGCAGAGAAACTTGGCTAATTCTAACCCGCTCAATGACACGACGACTTCCATCTTTCCCCAGAAGTGAGTTACGTTCAATTGCGGTTCGACTATCGTTTTGTTAGTACCACTTGAGTGAAATGGAAGAATAGTAACTACCAATGTAGCACTGAAACAAGAAGATTCAATGCAGTGGTTTGGTTGTTCAGCAGAGTAGTAAAACCATTCAGTTCCGATTCCATCCACAGAAATTCTATTTTCCCTTTGAGGTTCAACTCTTTCCCACTTTCATCTCGGCTGAGGTGTATGATCCGCTCCTCGATGACCTGAATCAAGAGTTTGCAGCCATCCAAAGATATCTGGAGATCTAAAACTAGCTGCTCGTGTTGAGGTTTCTTCGCATAGTTTGACTTCGACAGGGGGCTGATTTGATCCAACGCAGCTTTGACGGTGGTCAACTGTCCAATCAAAAGACTAATCGTAACACTAGAGTCGCTGAATTTTGATTGAAGTTTGATGAGACGACCCAAAGTTTTTCCTATAATATTGCTGATTCCAGCGATAGAGCCGACGAGTCCGATGATGGAGACGGGTTCCATGCTTGTCTTCCAAAATCATTATGTGAAGCTTCAAAGATGAATATCACTTCAAAAATTGAAATGAAACGGTAAGATATTGAGATTTAGTGGTATCGGGGATATCAGGTAAGCTGAGATGGCCTGCAGAAATCGGATTCAGCCTGATCTTTCATCCGTACCAGTCTCACCGAAAAGTTTTGTGATGCTACTGCTCACCAAGACTATATATAGAACGAACTCAATACAATCCTTCTAATTGACTGCGCCGCAGCCAAATATCCACCTATCTTCCAAGTCGGGTAGATGAGGCAGTGGCGGTGTGTCACAGTGTTTATGATGGATGAATGCGTAATGAACAATAACAAAGGTTCATGGGCCATTTCCTACAGTCAAAATTGAGAGGTTGAACATAATTCGAACGACCCAAATCTTGTTTAGCCCAAGAGGTTTAACATACTATCCTGGGATAAGCAGAAGAGAGGATGGGAAGGCTTTACTTCTCGGAGTGTTGGATGCATTATCCAGCCTGATCGTACATCGGGTTATTTCTAGTTTTTGCCCGATCTTTACTGAGCATATTGAGACTTGAGTTCAAGTTTGGTGTTCTGGCGAGGCCCAGGAATTTGTGTCTTGAGAACTTCTCCTTGCCATGTCTCTTTCCTTGTACTCTGATTCTGCGGACCATTTCGATTGTTTATGTCAGACATACCCAATGCGACTCGTCCAAGTTCGTCCCGTCTTTCAATCTGTCGATAATCCTTTTGATGCCCTCGACTCACAGGTTCCTATTTATCCCACGTAATATCGCATCCTCAGGATGGGTCATTTCGAAATAAATTAGCTTGTCGAGGAGGGAAGAGGTCAACCATCCTCATCAACGGTCAATCTGCTTGTCCAGCTTCCTATCTCCGAGTCTCTATGGCATCCTTCCGTCAATAATGAGGATCTAAGCGAGTTGTCCCTTTAAGTTGTGTTATTGCACGAAATGGGACTGGCAATTTCTTATTTGAGCGAAGAAAATATTTTTGTTATTTCGGCAGAAATGAATAGCTTGAATAAACTATTACATGTGGAAAATTCAGTGGCAGAATCATCTCGCATTTGCACATGCATCTGTATGCCACGCCTCCACACATTATTGGACGCACGTGAACCACCGTTGCCTACAAGCTGGGGAAAAAATGGATATCCAAATCTCCCGAGTCACCAACACATCATTCTGAACATGCATTGATAAAAATTCCCATTGTCTTTTCCTGGAGATGGCGGAGATTTACGGTATCGTCAGTGGCGTTTTAGGTCTATTTCCCCTGTGCCATGGTGAGTTTCTTCCACTATCTATGTTTCTAAAAAGTGGGATTTGTCACTGAGGTATCACCAGATGGACTAGGGGTGCTCATAGACGTCTTCGATACCCCGAAAACGTTTCAACTTCCGGTCGGGAGATTGGAACTTCAACGAGATGTAAACCATCCATTTCATTCTAAATAGCTGCAAACTTGAATACACCTGCGGGACGATTGAAAATATTTGCTCACGTGATGACCTTTTCCAGAAGTTTGACGAATGGCGCGAGATCTGGACGAGTGAAGGTGGTGATGTGGATATGAAGTTTGAAGCTTATGCAAAGAATAATCCTGTTTCTGCAAAGAAGGTTTTGCGCCAGTTGGCTTTGTTGGCGCAGGTCTTGTTTGATGCCACAGGCTTGGAGGAATATTATGGTATCAAGTCGGAGAGAGCGAATCGAGTAAGTTAACATTTTCCTACCATTAACATTGGACAAAGAATAGAGCTACTCGTAATGAAAAGAACGCTCTTCTGTTACAGAGTTTGTGCTGGCATATAGATCTCAAGTTGTGTTTTCTCTATTCCGCGAATTAATCGTAGGGAAAGCCGCCGTAACGATTCTACCACCTCTTACTACCTCTCACTTGAGAGAGTGCTACTGGTTGAAAAGCGTTCAAGATTTTATTGAGTATTCATTACTTCAACATGCCTCTTTCCCTAGTGCTAACCACTTCACTTCATACAGGACTCCAAAGACCTTTCTCAATTTCGCCTCAAATCCGGCCAAGAATTGAACATTGAAACAACTGGCATTTTCCTTGAACGCTGCCGTCTTAACCTCAACTTCTTCCAACGAACCCATTTCACCCTCTTCAAGAAAGACACACTCTTTCATACATTGATTGCTCACCTCAAAGAGCACATCTCTGTCTTAGTCACTTATGGCCCATCCCCCTCGCTTTCCAAACTTCGGAAGGGCGAATTAGAATTAGTCAAAGAGTTGAATCTCCATGAACTTCGACGATTGGCTGAAGCTGCATCTTACGAATCAAAGCACGAAGATGGAGATGAAAAAGCTCGATATCGCGATCTCTCGCTTGCAGCTCAGTTTAGTAGCGTGGTGAAATTTGAACGGCCACATGCAGCTTTCAAATTCTCGATGAGAGATTTTAGAATGGACGAGACTTATATTTTGCCGTCCAATTTGAGCTCTACCATGGCTCTCCTGTTCGATTATCCAGTGAAAAAGGAAAACCGCGTCGTGCTTATTGAATGGCTGCCTCCTTCCCCCTCATTACAGGATACCGAAAGGGAAACAAGGATCAAAACTCTCATGCTTGCTACGCCCAAGCCGGGCCAATTGTTGTTACCAACTTGCTACGGAATGTTGGAGGATCCTTATTCCAGACGCTTTGGATTGGTGCTCGCACCTCCGCCGCATATCAGATCTGGCCTCCCGAGTATTCTCACTGCAGGTGCCATTTCGAAGAAGAGAATGCCTGCTAGTTTGAGAGAGGTAATGAGTAGGAGACATCCTGCTTGTGTGGGAATACTAGACTTGGGGACGAGATTTGGGTTGGCCAGGAGGGTTGTAGGGAGTGTTTGGGGGATGGGTTGTGTCGGAGTGAGTCTTTCTTGACCTTTTATTTCTTTTTTGGCGTCTCCCTTTTTGTGGATCTTTCGCGACCAGCGTGAAGGGGGTTCACGGCATATATTTTGGATTAAAACTCTGGCGCAATTGAACTGACACTCCTTTTTTAGTGGATTCATAAGCGAGTTTCTTCCTCTTGATCACTTGAACCAGCCCTAACATATCACAGAAATATTCGCGCAAATACACTCCTTTTCTTCCCCTCAAAAAGCAAACCTTCGTCCGGAGGTCATCCCGGTTCATCAGCAACTTTGTCCCATCCTCTAGATTACGCTGAGCCCCTCTTCACCGGCCTGTTCTCTCCACAGCTCGATATTCTCCAAGACTCTAGTGCTATCTACGATTACCACGGTGGAGGGGAGCAACTCACCCTCGCCAGTCATGCGCCGCCCATACATGTTGATCACCAGGGCCAATTGATTCACCCTCTTCCTCACTATGACCAAGCTCCTTCATACGACATAAGCATAGATTACTATCTCCACCCGCATAAAGCATCGAATCCGCGTCATCCACACTCGAGAGGCTATGATATATACAGTCTCGGTGTGTTATTGTTGGAAATTGGCTTATGGAAAAATTTGGATAGTGTTGTTGACCTGAGACTGCTGTTTGAAGAGGAGGATGGGTATGAGAATGGAGCATTTGAGAGGGTTAGGCAGGAGTTTCTAAGTTTGTGTGGAAGGCTTGATGGGTAGGTTTTTTCTTTGATTGTCGTTCCAATACTCCTTCCTACCTCTTGGTCTCTTTGTATTCCCTTTAGGTGATGAGGAAGGCAATTAAGGCTAATCCAAAGCAGACTAACAGGCTCAATATACGCCAATGTTGTGAGGAAATGCCTATCGATCAATGCACGAGATAGGACTGAGGAGGAAAGGAGAGAGCTATCAGGGTTTTGGAGAGAGACTATGGTTATATTGGACAAGTGCTGTGCCTAAGTAATTAGTCTTGGTGTACTGTGCGAATGAATGAGAAAGTTTCAGAGAGGGGTGAGGTGGGTGCTGAAAGTTCGCTTAATTTGAGCGAAAGGCAGCGAACAAAACCGCTCTAGTCAGGAACCAAGATTCGGTCAAGGTAATTTGATATAAGACTGCGACATAATCCACATGAAAAATAAATTGTTCCAATTCTGCGAGACTCAATAATCCTAGAAGGGTTTCCTTACACAGACAAATTAACAACTCTAAAATTGTTTTATAAGTTAAACAGTAATATTAATTCAAATATTTACTAAAAAGACTTTATTTCTTTTCGTAGTTCTAATTAATCTATTTAATATATTTAGTTTTATTACTAGAATTAATTCCACTTCGCTTACGTAAAGTTATTTAATTTAATCTCTCTAATGTTTATCGCGTACAAATGGTCAAAGATATAGGTTGTAAACGCTCTAAGGAGCCCGGAATCAGACGAGATACTCTACTATATAAGTGGAATCTGAGGTGGGGTAGAAGTAGTAACTCTATAAATTATATTCTACCTCGTTAATATATACTAGCTATTAAATACAAGAAGTCCTAAACCGAAACACCTTGTTCAATAAAGGATTCCCTTAAACCTCCTCTAGATTTAATTTCCAATAAACATCTACCCCCCAATTCCAGTAATACGAAAGATACTCAAAAAGAGGCTATATACTAAAGTCGTAAGATTTTAGTAACGGAGATTCTTTTGGTATTTACTAAAATGGATATCCTAGCGAAGAAGGTTAAGAAGGTGCCTTCGCAGAATTGGGTTTCCTGATCTCAATGCCCAGTAAAGGAGGAGGCATACGCAAAATCTTATAAAAAAAACGGGTTTTAAGTTATTACAGTCAAGCGGTCATATTAAGATAAATGAGGGCGGAGCAACCTTAGTTCGATGTCCAGTTTTGAACTCTGTCCAAGCTCACCTCCTGGTTATGCCCCAGTGGCTTCGGTTGGACTAGTCAATGGCCTTAATTTGACTCGCTATGTTGACAACTGCCCTACACCAAGGATTTGCAGCAGAACGCAGTAATGGATTCAATATCTCAGAACCGCTAATGTATATGCAAAATACTTATTGAGTGTCGATCATATATAGGGCTATGGACGTAACTTGGCGCTCTCGAAATACGTAGATACCATTGCTTATTTCTCCTAAGTTTAGGCAATTCTTATGCACAAAACGCTAGAAACTACCTATACCTAGCGTTAGCACAAAGTTTGTATAAATCTATCAAAACCTAGTGGATGATATCCATCTATATTCGGTCCGTATTTGGGGTGGATTGTTCCATGCGTTCGTCCTCTTTACTTCTAGGAAAGTTTGCCATTCTCATCATCCGAAACTCGGGAACACCTTGAGTTAAAGTTTTAACGGTACTAAAGTATAACTCTCCTTCACTTCGTAACTCCCCGAAAACCGGTAGGCAGAGCTTTCTAATGAAGTTTGACCAGTAGAATCCTACCAGTAAGTATGATTAGCGAGAGTACTGCTAGTATGGCTAAACCTAGTTTTGACGTTTTGCTTACCGGTTCTGGGAAGTTACAGAGTAAGGAATAAGACAAGTCTAGATGAAATTAAATATAAGGTTATAAGCGGGGTAGACATACGAGGAGATCCTAGAATTGGCTTTTCTACTTCCTTGCAATATATACATATATATAAGTAAACCCCCTCTCCCCCCGAGCTACTTTCTAAACAGTCTTCGTGTGCCCCTATATCTTTCCTACTCTTGAGTATACTTAAGCAACAAATCCCAACATGCGCTTCGCAACAGCTAAACTTACTCTGATCTCCCTCGTCACGCTCTTAAGCGTAGCGGAAGTAGCAGCTCAGGGAATTCATAAATGTTTGGTTAATGCGGATTGTGGCCCTTGTGGTGAGCTTAAAGGGGTATGCACGTAAGTGCTTTTCAGAAAGAATGCAATACTTGTTACTAATACAGTAACTGTGTAGGGCTGGGTTTTGTACATGCTAAGACTCCACGTTGATGAGAAAGTGAGATGAATTGGTAAAGCTATCTACCAGTGCTCCGAGCTCAAATACCCAGGAGGCCGACTAATGCAGGCTAATCCGAGGACCTAACAACGACAACTCATATACAGAGTCTTTGTTTGCTGCGGGGTCGGCCGGATAATCAATTAAGGCACTTATTGTACTCCATGCGTTTTATGTCAATTCTTTCCTTTAGAGAGTTTAGATCAAGACGGGAATTCTGCGAGTTGCTTGCGATTATGTTATTGTATTGATGTACAACTTTGATAGCTCCCAAAGCTCTCGCTATCTATAACCTCTCATCTGGAAGTTCAAACACAGCCCGTGGTCTCAATCAACCTTAGAATAATACATTGCACGAAGCCAGTTTGAAGCCAAAGTCTTCCCGACAACCTCTCAGGTTTTTTCGGATGCGTCCCAGGTTGCGCAACATCTTGCTGCCTTCACAGAAGAAAGGACTCAGAGCCCCTCGTTCTAACCTGATTTCTGTCGTTTTGCCTTTTTTTGAGCAGGACCATTGTCGTTGCTGTTTGACCTCGTGCCATATCTTTTCGTCGATGTTGACTTTCCCTTCTTCTTGCCATGATTCTCTGGTTCTAATTGCGTTTTCTTCCTACGATTCTCTGGTTCCACCTGGATTTTCCTCTTCATCCCATGATTCTCTGGTTCCAATTCCCCCTTCTTCACATCGTTCTCTGTTCCCAATTCCACAGAAAGTTCTCGCCCGCGAGTGATGTTTGGAGGGTCCGAATCTAAAGGAGTAGGGGTTAAAATGGGTCGTAAAGCGTCGATCTCTGCTCTCAACAGGCCAACCTCGCTTTCTAACTCAGAAATTCTCGTTCTGTCGTCTGTCATGTTCAAATTGCCAACGAAGCCTTCCAATTTGGCGATTCTAACATTGTCGGTTGCTGCTGATGCAACAGAGTCTTTCTGAACGCTGCGGATACCCTCCACAGCGAGTCGGAGACCCTTTATCTTATCCAAGATGTCCTGCAGGACGGGATCTAATGGCGGACCTCCAGGTTGATGGTGGGGCATCCGGATGGGTGGCGGGTATCCAAAGGGCTGTCCTTGGTAAGGCGAGGCTTGACGATTGGCTTGCAAGGAGGGGCCCATGGCGATAGGGGGCTGGCCTGGGTTATTTGGGTTGGCTGGATGTAGGAACGCGGGCTGTTGAGGACCATGAAGGAAGTGGGGGTTGAAGTATTGCGAGCCTGGTGGGTTGTGGACCACTGGATAATTATTCTGGCTCTGTAACACACCTTCATTAGCTTTTTTCGAAAATTGGAATTGGGCAAGAATCAAGAGCTGACGAACATTCATATTGGACCGCTTGTCTTGGAGAGAGCCCTCCATGAGGATGTCTCGATGCTGCGATGCGAGTATATATTGAGTTGAATCTCCCCTTGGATCCCCTTGGGGTGAGTCGATGGTGACGACTTTGCAACTCAAAGGGAGAGTATAGTGTCTCTCAGGTGGCCTGGTGGATATACTTCTAGAATGCAGGTGTTGACGTTGAAAAGGGAGGAAGTGAGTTTTATCCAAGGCAGGCGCGACGAGACGTTGTGCAGCGCCACGCGAGCATGGAGGGAATTCTAAACAGCCACCAAAAAAAATATAAAACCACCACAAAAGATTGCAAAAACTTAGTTATAAGGAAACACAGACACTATTTCTAGCCGGTTTATTACTTCGCTCTCGATAGGCCGCGGGGTCACAATTTTATGCCTTGTCATCGGCGCTTTCCCAATTGTATTGCGAACGTGATGTTACCATCAGGTTGAATACGAGAACTGGTTGTCTCATTTGTGGTTATAAAGGGAAAACCTCGGAAATGTATGTGGGTACGTATGTGGGTACCTTTATAGTGAATCTGCTACCTGTAAACAAACTCAGCGTCTGAGAACACAAGTATGATGCCACATAGCCAAAACCCAACAAGACCCGAACTCAAGTATGAGACCTGGTTGTTTTTATTTTGATATTGCCTTGAATATTGACTCACCCGAGCGACCTATTTTCCGTAGTTTTGGAGATTCTGGAGTTTAGGAGTTGAAGGGGCCAGCCATGAGCAAATGCCATGAAGATGCCGGCTTTGGCATCAAAACAAATACAGCGCCTACGCAAATCAAGTGAAAAATAGCTATCCTGTGCCAATGAAAACTCTCAGTAAGTTTTCCGAAAGTAAGCCTCCCAGGTATTTGTCAGGCTGGTCGATATATTCAAGAATGAGGTACAAGACAGAAGAAGATTGAAGCTTTTACTTGTGGGGCTTGAAAGGCAGGTATCTAACAGCTTGTGATCATGAACTGTGTATATGCTTGCCATTTTTATCAATGGACTTATATTCTTGCATTCTTCAATGATAACCTTCGAGAACCTCCTCGGAAAACAGCCTATTAACGGTTATCGTATATGCCGCTGCAAGCTTCCTTCCAAGCGAACCAGCCGAACGAGAATTGCTTCTATGTAACAAAACTGGCAAACTTGTTTCTTTCAGAGTAAACACCCATATGAGATCCCATCTAAGAAACACAAAATACCGACATCCTGCCTTTATGGTCAAGTATCCTGAAAAAGCTAGGATCAGTTTACGTTGATCATTCGAAAGACCCTTGAGAACCTCTGGGCACTACATGGGAAACTCTCTGAAGGTTCTTGTATCTAAGATGTATGTGAAAGTCAAATTGAGTTTGATAATTTCTTGTCCCTTGAATCCTTAAGAATGCTAGTATTCGTGTTTTACTTTTTTTGAACCTTCGCTTACCAATAGTCTTGATATAACAGAGACTGATATAACAAGTAGTGCGCTTTTTTTGGAGGTGGAGGACAAAAACTTCCTTCCCATGCTGTATGTGGAACCCACTGAACCTTTCAAGTGAAGTTGGAATCAAGTGAAAAGGGGGTTTAGCGAGAGCCAAAATAGTGGGGCCGCGATTAGATAAGCTGATTCATAAATTCCAACCTCAGAAGTCGTCCCTTGTTTGCATTCCCATCCAACGACCACAACACAATATGGATTTACGAGGACAACGATTTGTGGTCGACCTCTCGGACGACGAAGATGAGCGCGCGTCTCCCTCTATAATACCATCAAATGGCCTCCCAAATCTCCCCTTCATCGGCGACATACAGGAACGCGAAGTTGCCCCTCCTTCCGCGCCGAAGATGAAGAGCACTCCGACTGGCTTTCCCGAACACAAAAAGAGGACGAGAATTTCGACTTTCAAGCAACAGAGGGGAGGAGTTGCAGCGTCTGCGGAGCCAAATGCTGAAAAGATTGGGACGCCAGCAGCACAAATCCCATCGCGACCAGCGCCCCGCGATTTACGAAATGATGGATTTGATGCTGAGGAGCGGCGAAGGATCGACGAGGAGAACAAAAAGAAGTTGGATGCCATGTCTGTAGAAGAAATTGAGGAGGAAAGACAGGAGCTTATGGCTGGATTGAACCCGTCCCTGATTGAGAGATTCTTAAGGCGGGCAAATTTGGATGAAGGCCGTGGAGATACTGGTATAGAGCCTCCTTCGTGGCACGAAGAGGACGAGAGAAAAGCCAAACCGGAAGTTGGAGAGCCTGTCAAACTTGTACCAGCTCCTAAACCAGCAGGGAATCTGGTCGCTGCCGAGAAGTCCGTACGATTTGAAGGGGACGAGAAACCTGTCGACGCCACGACTGGCTCTTCTCTGGCAGACCTCTCAAGTTCGGATCCGGCGATACACTTTCCAAATCCACCACCAGTCAAAGATCTCGATCCGTCTGATCCCGAGTTTCTCGAGAATTTACACAGTAAATACTTTCCAAACTTGCCCAATGACCCCTCCAAACTAGCTTGGATGGCACCTATACCAACGCATGGTTCTATAGCGGACCAAGACTCTCCGTATTATCCGGCCCATGAAGCTCTCCCAGCATCGGCTCTTCGTTTCGACTTCCGAGGTGGTTTGTTGCCGCCAAGGATTTCGAGAGCTATGCCTAGCACCAAAGGTCTTCATCATCACGGAGAAGCACCTGAGGCTGCAGGGTACACCGTCCCTGAGTTGGCTAGGCTTTCCAGGTCGGTATACCCTGCTCAGAGATGCATAGCATTCCAAACTCTGGGGAGACTTTTGTATAGATTGGGTAGAGGTGAATGGGGAGATGAGGATAGTGAGATCAACAAAGGGCTGTGGAGATGCATCGAAGAAGGTAAGGTTCTTGACACTCTTGAAGAGGCTGCAAATGCTTCTGGGGGGCATCAAGGGAGCAAGGTGTACGCTGTGGAGGCCGTTTGGCTTTGGCAGAAGGGTGGAGGAAAGCGTTGGAAGGCAGCTTAAATGAAACGTGGATTCATTGATAAGCCTCTCAAAAAATGTAATTCAATATACCTCCCGTCCTGCATAACTCTCATAAGTCTGCAAAACTGAACTATTCAAGTGATGCACATTGTACCCAGCTTCCTTGTGCGTATAACAAATCTCATAATCTCTCTCGGAACCACGCCATATAATTCCTGCAATAGACAATGCTTCTCATAAAATATCACCCTTCAACAAACAAACCGCATTCTCTGGATGTGAATGGAATCGGCACTTTGACCCAATTCTCGGATCAACAGATTTCTTCGTGGCAGGCGGTATATGAGCTTCATGCTTCCTCGTGACCACAATCAAATCATAAAGCAAGTCATCCACCTCCTTCAACGTCTCACAAAGTGCCTCCGCGGTCCATGGACTATCCTCCGTCTCATACTTCATAACATAGTACAAAGCCGAACTCATATACTTCCTCAACGGACTCCCCGTCCTCGTCTCCTTGTACGCCAATAAGATCCCCTCCCGACTCGGCGTCCGCTCGTAGTGCTTCAAGTTCGAAATCAAGTTCGTCATAACATAGTCGGCGAGCTCCACCAAACAGATCCGTTCCGCGAAACCATAGAGTTTGATGCGATCCACGATCGGGCCAGAGGATTGCGTACTCAACGTCACGTCGACGGGACTGAGTCGTCCTCCCCCGTAGAGATACTCGAGGAAGAGGGCGAAGACGATGGGTTCTTCGTCTGGGAGGGATCCCGAGTTTTCTTCGGCTTCGAGGAATCCGCTTGAGAACATTTTGTGGAAGTATTCTACCCGGTTGCAGAGGAGGGTTTTGTGGACGCGGAATTGTTGTTTGGTTGGGCCGATGAAGAGATCGACCATTTGGACGCCGAATGTGCTGGGAGATGTTAGGAGATTTTTGGGGATATATGGAATTACCTACGCGACAAAGCCTTGTGGCTGTTCAATGCCCTTCTTTCCCATTTTATTTGGTTGGTTTACTCGTGTGCTTTTTCAGAAAATGTTCTGCGCGCTGGGTTGGAAGGTAAAGATTTTGTCTCTGTGGACTGGAGAGTATTCAGGAAAGAGCGAATTGAACACACCTCTGATCACTAGACCTTCTACGTTGGGATACCTGAGTAGGAAGTATCAAGTGCTATTTGTTTACAGTTAGATCAATTATCAGTCACCATGTGGATAAGAGGGATTTGGTTTTTCTGCTTCTGTGGAAGATCTTTTCTTTCAATTCTTGTCATCTTCGACTTTCAGCAAAGCGACTCATTCCAACCCCCAAAAGCAAGCTCAAGAGCGCAAGAATGGCTAACTGTAAGCAATTATTTCCTCTGGATATATCTCCCCAAGACCCCAGTTTGATACCCCCGTACTCTACCCTCTCGTATTCCTGGAATCCTCGCGGAGTCTAGAGGTAAGCAATCACTTCTTCTTTGCTTTGCACTCCTCGGAACCCTCATGTTCATGAAACAGACATGGGTCCAGTTCTAGTGGATTCAACTTCATGTCCCTCAGAGGCTCAAGGGTAGTAGGAGCCAGCATGAAGCTAACAACATCCATCCTAAGGTCCTCGAACTTTCCTAACAACCTGGAAACTTCTTTGCTGTACGCTCGTCTTTCGATTTTTTGTATTCCGATATCTCCAGTAGGGTGTGGGTTCTCATAGGTGAGTTCGTATGCTAAGAAAAGAACAAAGAGTTTTCGAAGCCGACATGGCGCAAAATTGCCGTAGGCGTATTCAAAATGTTCGAAATCGAAGGCTGAAGGATCTCTCATGTAATTGGTAATGCAGAGATCCATCAAAGGCGAAATTTTGAATTCCAGCCCAAAGCCATACAACCTGAGTAGCTCCATAGACAACAAGTCCTCTAGAGCATTGGCCTCTTCCTCATCCAAGTTGTCCCGCTCGGCCCTTGATATCTGCTGAATATGTCCAGTATAGATCCATTCGACGGAAAGGCCAAAGATAGCAGGCTCTTGAGCTGGGAGCAAGCCACCTTGCTCCTCAACCGCGCGAGTGTAAAAGGAGGGGGCCTTTTCGCTCAAGATTTTCGTGTGTACCCGGAATATTGTTTCGTTCTTGCCAACTTTAAACGCAGTAACGTCCGCACCGAGAGCGCTGTAGAAAGTTAGGAGGACCTTGAGCAGGTGCGAATGTCGATGACAAAAGCTCACCTTCCATAATTGAGGGATCTTTCAAGGCTGGGCAGGTCTTCCTCTTCGTTCTTGACTGTAGCAATTTCGTCGACCTTGCGCTTCTTAGATTGACGCGACATCTGGCTAGTGGATGAGGTGATGTTTCTGTCTGGTTTTGGTTTTGGTTTTGTCGTTGTATCTGGTGCCTGGGTTCAAGTGTTGGTTGCTACATATCCAGTTGACGCGAATGCACCTGCCTTGAACGGTAGCTACCCCTTACCATAGAAGTTCAACTGACTCCCCAAATTTATTGTCATGTTTCTAATGTAAAAGGCTTTCTTTACGATACCTATCTACCTTAAAGGCCAGGCGGGGGGGGGGGTTCACAGCGTGGTGTGACCGTGTCCTGGCGCTAATACGCCTAGTGTTCTAAAAGCGTTAAGCTTGGCGAGCGTTACAAAATATAAAACGTTCCAAACTATACCTATCAATTATTGATAATAATAATAGAACTATTAGTATTTATAATAATTAAAAAACTCTAATACTTAAAACTAGTAATTGTCGCCTCCTACTAGGTAGTTATAAGGAGAAACCATTTTAGTACTTAATAATTAGAAGTAGTAATTATAATAGAACAGTTACTAAAGAATCTACCTAGGAGCGGCCCGCGCACGGACGGTAAAACGTACTTGGTACCGCTCCTACTCTACGAGCCTCAACGCTATTAAAGTATAAGTTACAAAATCGGCCGTTTCGGGCAAAACTTTCGCGCGCCGCGCACGTTAAGCTGGCGCTGGTTATTCACGCTGGTCGTGATGTGGGCAAGTGAGGGCATACCCAGGTCCTGGCGAGCTGGCCTAGGTAACGCTTAGCCCTGGGAACCTCGTAGAACACTCGCAGAACGCTCGTGGAACGCTTGCGGAACGGTTGTACAACGCTTCTAGGATGATTAAAATTAACTTAATACTTCTGATAATACCTTAGAGGGGAAAGCGGAGTTTTTTAAATAGTTATAGAAAAGGGAAACTATTATAAGATTATTTCTAGATAGTTTAGAATTATAAAACTATTTTAATTTCTAACAATTTATTATAAAGATTATTTTAGATTTTAAACTAATATAAAACTATTTAAAAAGAAAATAGTCTAGGATTTATAACTATCTAAATAGAAAATAATCTTAAGACTATTTATAAGTATAATAGTTTAAATTAAGAATAGTTTTAATATTAAATAGTTTTAAAACTATAATATAATTATTTTATTAATAAATAGTTCATATTAATAACTATTTAAATATAAAATAGTTTTAAGACTATTTTAGCTATAAATAGTCTTAGATTTATAACTATCTTTTATATTAATAGTCCAGTTTATAAATAGTCTTAGAATCGTTCTCGAATAGTCCTCGAACGCTTTTCGGACGCTCCCGGGACGGTGCGGAAAAGTGCCCTGCAGAGCCGCATGCAGGCCGTAGCGCACGGGCCACATCACGTACTCGGTACTGCTCCCATGCGCTCAACCCTAACGCTATAAAGATATAAGTGTTAAATTCAGTCGATTCAGCGAAATTTGACGGGCGCGCATTGTGGGCGGCATGACGTGCGTTGTTGAAATAGAGATCGAAGGCGCGCGCGGGGATATGCCCGCAGACTCTCCCGGGCGTAGGTCGGGAGTGCCTTGCGCACCCTGGCTGCGCACCCTGCTTACGTAACCATATGTGCACTTAGAAGTAGGATTTGGGACGGTCCCGGGACGCCCTCGAAACGCTCTCGGGACAGTCCTAGAACGCTTTTATATTTAGGAAACTATTCTTAATAATCTTTTAATATAACTATCTAATATTTAAAATTATCTTTATATATAAACTGCCCTCCTCCTATCACCTGGCGGTTTTTCTTTTCGGACTAGATTCTATATAAGACTCTTAGGTAAAAGTCTCGAGACTATCTAAAAAAAACTCCGCTTTCCCCTCTAAGATATAACGATCACAAATATATAATTATTACCTATAAGTATTATAAAAATCTTGTTCCTTCTAATAACGATTATAATCTAGGAACAAAGACTAAATTATTCTAATACTATTACGAGAATATAATACTTATAGATTTATAATAAGTTAGGAACGGTCGTAGAACGGTGTAAATGTCACGAATCACGTGCTTACGTGATACTTGTCATAATCAGAGGCGCAACCCTCGACAGGCACATCTAGGTTTCTTATAACAAATAGGGATCGCTTAGGACAGCTAAGCGATCTAGGGATTTCTTTTGGTTATTATCACGTAACAAATGGGCGACTGGCCGAACGTGTCGACTAAGTCGGCTATGGTCGAACGTGTCGACCATGGCGGCCATGAGTATGAAGGTTCTATATAAGACTAGTACGTCTGCCATTAGATAGGAGCTTCGTGCTTAACTTAGTTATTAATCTTATTATATTGTTTAACATCTTTGATACAAGTAACGAGTTCACTTCTAAGTGAACAACCCGATAGTCTTCTTCTTATCCTAGTATACTAACCAGCGAATACCTAGCTAAGTTTAGTTAGCTAGTTTGAGTATTCGTTACACTTTGAGCACCTGCTTTAAGTCGAAACTATCACGATAGCTCCTACTACACCGCCAGCAGCAGGACCGGCCACTAGCCCCCAGGCTAGCCGAGTCAACCTCCCCGAAACTAGCGGAGGGACTGCTACGACAAACATTAACACTCCTCGATTAAGAGACGTCGACGACAACGACGATAGTATGCTAGATGTACCTAACCCTTACAAGGTCGAGGCACTTGAAAACATTAAAGTCAAGATGCCCGACACGTATAACGGAAAGCGAACGGAACTTGACTTGTTCCTTCTTTAGATAGACATCTACTTTAACTTTAATAAAGAGAAGTTCGAGGACGACTATAGCTTCCGCTCGATCTTCGCTGTCTCCTACCTTAGGGGACCAGCGCTAGAATAGGCCTAGCCTTACCTCGAGGATTACTTCGATAATAATAGAGGAAATATAACTGTGACTAAGGCTATGTTTAGGTCTTGGGGAGGATTTAGTTAGGCGATTCGACGAGTCTTCGGAGACTTCGACGCTATCCGTACCGCGGTACGTAACCTTCTAGGTTTACAACAAACCGGATTAGCTATTAACTACGCTAACGAGTTCTAGCGATATAGGAACAAATTAGGGTAGGACGCCCCTATACTTATAGAATTGTTCTAAAGGGGACTTAAGACGTATCTCCGTAAGGAGATAGTAAGATAAAACATAACCTTCTTAAATATTATAACTATAATTGAGACCGTTATCTAGTTAGATAACCGTCTCTAAGAATTTAGGAAGTTATCCCCGAAGTAGGAGAATTAGTCTAAGGGATATAAGCGGTAGAACCGTTCCTATTACAGAAAAGGCCGTAAAGTAAACGCCGCCGAAAGGAAACCTTTCCCGTGGGAAGGAGGCCTTTCCTAGGAAGAACGTAACCGAAGACGCGAGTAGAACTTATATTACTCTTATAGCAAATCCGGCTATTAAGTAAACAAGTGCTACGCAAAGGACACGAAGAAACCCTAGAAAGGAACAAAGCAAATTAATACTATAGCTAGGAGAGAAATAGCTATACTTAAGAAAAGAATATTAACTAGCGACGAACTCGAAGAAATAGGAATTCATACCTAGCTCGAGGACGACTTAGAACTCAATAAGTACTACGCTACGAGATCTAACGAGGACTACTCTTTACCTCTCTAGTTACAGGAGAATAAGCGGTACAAGTCCGACGAGTTAGAATTATTAGAGTCATTAGATAGTACCTTAGGGGACGAATACGATTCTATAAAACGGAACCCTGAGGTCGGAGAAAATTAGACATTTATTAGAACCTTTATATTAGGTAATAGATAGGTCTACATAGATAGGTTAAAGTTAGACTTCTAGAGCCCGCATACTACTTATAGCGGCAAGCTAGTTACCTTAACCGCCTATAAGGTAACAGATTGTAATAACTATTAGATAACTTTCAAAAGTATCCCGTCGGGATAACTAGTTATTAAGGCTACTAAGCCTTACGATAATAGTGACTTAGATAACGAGCCTCTAAAAGAAGTATACCTAGAACTACTGCCTTAGGTCGGAGATACCTAGAGGGTATACGACATAACTCCACAGACTAGCGAGTAGAGTTAGGTAAGCGAACTAGAGTTCGTTAGCTAACCAAAGCTAAACTTCGTCGGAAATCTCCTAAAACCACGGTTAGACCTATACGTAGATAGGACGTGTATAGTAGAACGAGTAGACGAGACAGGAGTCTTGTTCTTACTAATAAGAGGCTAAGATAGACATCTATTCCTGGTTCGCTACGCTAGCTAGAATAAGGAGATCTACGCTACTTCCGGAGACCAATAGTTAGTAGTAACTACGGTTATACAAGGGAAAGAACTCCGAGTAATAATAGACTCGGGAGCTATAGGAAACTTCCTCTCCCCGAAAACAGCTAAGAAGCTAAACGTCCCTGTTAGGAAGATAGTACCCTACCAGTTAACGGTAGTAGACAGGACGGAAATAGGATACTAAAACGGAATAATTAACTAAAGTACTATTCTAACAAAAACTACTATCGACAGACACTATTTAGATATATAGTTCGATATTATTAAAATAGGAAGTAAGGAAGCGATTCTTAGTATACCTTAGATTAGAGAACATAATCTAGATATTAATTAGAAGGTGTGACGACACGTACGATATGTTGCCCGTGGGCGTCCAAGGTGTAGGTTATGGAATCGTAGAACTGTCTATTCGAAGATTCTAAGCTGAGGAGAAGAGGAGAGCTCGAGAGAGCTCGAGTTTAAGTACATAGTGTGGGTCGCTGAGCGACGCCACGTGATACAAGTGGCACGTGATGGTCAGGACTGTCACATTACCCCCCCCTTTGAAAAAAAGCTTGCCCTCAAGCTTGTAGGCATCTCTGTATTGTCGTCCAATTCTTCATACGAATCCAATCCATCCTCCTAAGCCTTAATCCATTCCTATAGTCGACGCGGGGGTCCTGGCTCTGTAGGATATTACAAGTAGAAGCTTCTAAGTTTGTGTGGCGAGTACTTAAAGTCTGATGCCGGGTACCATTCTGGGTCCTCGTCATGCCCCACCCATTTAGCTCTATAATACAGTGTGTTTCTTGTCTTTTTTACTACAATAAGCTGTTCTACTTCCCACTCCTCGTCGTCTATAATCTGTATCGGTGGCGGTGGCTCATTTACTTGTCCTGGCAGGGGGTCGTCTAAGGCTTTTTGTAGTCGGTCTATTAAGAATACAGGGTGTATTTTCATAGATGCTAGCAGCTTGACCTTGTAGGAGTGTCCTACCTTTTAAACCACTTCGTATAGACCTGCCATTTGGTAGTCTAACTTATGACTAGGGCGCTCTGTCTTCCAATTCCTTATAGATACCCAGACCTTATCCCCTACGTCGAAGTCTACTTCACGTCTATGTAGGTTAATATCCCTTCGTTTCTTGTCTTGCGCTTCCTTCATAATTGTACGCGCTACTTCCTATACTTCTTAAAGCTTCTTGACCACTCGCTGTACTTCTTCTTGATTTAGCTTCTCCTTTACTATAGCCGCGTCTGGCGTGTCCTAGTCAAAAGAGGTGCGAGGGGGGTAGGCATTAAGGAGCTCGAATGGCGACATCCTAATACTCTTGTGAGGTAGCGTCAGCTAGGCGTAGTCTATAATAGGCAGGAGTTCAGACCAGTTGTCCTAATAGTAGTTAACAAACGGGCGTAGGCGCTAATCAAGATACTAATTCATAATCTCTGTCTGTCCGTCTGTTTGTGGGTGGAAAGCTGTAGAGAGTTTGATCTAGATCCCTAGTATACAATAGAACTCGTTCCAGAAGTTAGAGATAAACTAAGGTCCTCGGTTAGACACAATTGTCTGTAGCGCTCCACGATGTCGATATACATACGATATATAAAGCTAGGCCATGTCCTTAGCAGTTATAGTCTTATAACAAGGAACAGAGGTGCTTTGCTTACTTAGACGATCTACTACTACAAATACTACGTCGTACCCGTGTTTGTCTCTTGGAATTGACTTGAAATCCATACTAATATACTGTCCAGGCCGGTCCAGGACTAGTAGCGGGTGTAGGAGTCCTGGTGTTCGGTCTCGAGGCACGTGGGCTCGCTTACAAGCGTGACAGTTACGGATATACTAGGTCACGTCTCGGGCAAGTCCTTTCCAGTAGTACTTCTGACTAAGGATACGTGTCGTCTTTGTCTTACCAGGGTGTACAGAAGAGATCTGATCGTGAGCTTCTCGAATTAAATCAGCTACTAGGGTATCTTGTGTAGGAACCACTAAACGTCCCTGGTAAAGCAGAAGTCCGTTGTCTAGCCGGAAGTCACCTGGCTAGTCCTCTGCTTACTTTCGTAGAGCGACGAGTGATTCTGCTGAACGATTAGCTGTCAAGATTCGCTCTACTAATTAACTCGGCTCGCGTATCGCTTCGTCTAAGGGAGCGAGGTCTAGGCTATTGTTCTCCAGGATCGCTGGGTTAAGTTGTTCTGGCTATAGCAAGGCCTTAGTACGGATGAATGCTTTAAGCTCGTCCTAGGGACCGACGTCTTACTCTCTTCGTGATAAAGCATCTACTTACGTATTATCCTTGCCTACCTGGTACATGATCATAAAGGAATATTGAGAGAGTAATTTAGCCCACCTAGCCTAGCGGCTAGTAAGCTGTTTAGTTATTATAAAATACTCAAGTACTTTGTGATCTATGTACACCTTGAACCGAGAAGGCGTACTTTGCAGTTCAGGACGCCAGTGGCCTAGGGAGCGTACAATAGCTAGCATTTCCTTGTCGTAGATCTCGTAATTATATTCGGCAGGAGCCATAGTCTTTGAAAAGTAGCCCACAGGATGCCATTCACCGTTAGGGTGTAATTGAGAGAGGATACTAGCTACTACTCTATCAGATACATCTGTTTCTAGCTTATATTCTAGCGTAGGATCGTAGTGTCGTAGAAGAGGGGACGAAACAAGACGACGCTTAAGTTCCTGGAAGGCTTGCCGGCACGGCTTGTCAAAAACAAAGGGAGTTGTAGCTTTTGTCAATCGCGTAAGTAGCTTAGCGATAATACCGTAATCTCGGATAAAGCGTCTATAGAAGTTGCAAAAACCAAGGAAAGACTGGACTCCTTTGACTATACTCGGCTCCTTCCACTCATAGATTACAGAGACTTTGTCTAGGTCTACTTCAATGCCGTCTATACTAACTATAAAGCCAAGGTACTTTGTACGAGTAACGCTAAATTCGCACTTCTTAATGTCTGCTTGTAGGCCAGCATCACGGAGTCTCTGGAGGACCTTTTGTACGTGTTCGTCATGCTGAAGAGGGTTGTCGGAGTAAATAAGGATGTCGTCCAAGTAGGCGGTACAGAAGTCGTCTAGGTAGTCGAAAAGCACGTTGTTCATATAGCGCTGGTACGTTGCGGGACCATTCGTAAGACCAAAAGGGAGTACTTTGCACTTATACGAACTATACCTAGTACGGAAAGTCGTTAGGTCTTCTACGTCTAGGTACATTCGGATACGATGAAAAGCCTAACGGATATCGAGCTTTGTAAAGAGCTTTGCATTAGCAAGGCGGGCAAGGGTCTCGTCTATTAGCGGTAAGGGGTAACGATCCTTGCGAGTAAGAGCATTAAGCTTACGGAAGTCGATACAGAAGCGTAGGCTACCATTTAGTTTGCGTACAAAGAGGGTAGGTAAGGCAAAGGGTGCTTAGCTTGACTCGATAAATCCCTTATCTAGGTTCTCAACCAGATACTGCTTAATAGCCTTGAGCTCATCTGCTGACTAGTGATACAGCGGGCTATATCCAAGGGTGTTTAGAGCTTCTAGCTCAATTCGGTGATTGTACTAGCGGTGAGGCGGGAGCTTGTCTAATGCTACCTTTGAGAACACATCCTCGTACAAGCTGTAGCGTAAAGGCAGCTTGTCCCTGATCTCCTAGATAGTTGCTTGGTTGTCATCTTCGAGGGTCTCTTTCTCTTGGATTATCTGGTCTAACTTATATAGGCTTGTAGGAAAGAACTCATTCTCTTTTCGTCGTAGGTAAAAGTGGAATCCGTTTGTACTAATATGAGCGATGTCCACCGAAGGCAGGGGTTGCTGTACTAGGGAGTCTGACGAAGTAGGCAGTTGAAGTGTGTTTTCTAGTAGGTTGAGCTCCTGCTGCATTCGACGTATCTTGTCTTGTATATCCCATTCGTACTTCCGGCCACTAATAGTCTTAACTTCGCTTATGTCCTGGCTCTCATAACCTGAGTCTATCTCTTCTAAGAGAATACTAGACGGAGGTAGACTGACGGGGCGGGCGATGATACGAGAGGGCTTGCCTTGTCTGCCATCCTGACGTCGTATATCCTCCCTCTCTATAGCACGTTCCCTGGC